>BHFT01054889.1:0-21232 GCA_004320025.1 Laticauda laticaudata
ACTGGGGACAAAGATGTTCTGAATCCATTAATTCTTTGTCCCCGCTGTTCAGTTTAAATGTTTAACCAGGAAATCTGAGAATTTAATGCCAAGTAACTCAGTCCCTTTCTTTGATCGATGCAAACCATCTCTTTTGTACAGTTTTTCATTGGACCAGCTGCAGACATCATGACTAATAAAACCAAAGGACATCATCCTTCAGGAGAATGGTGCCATGTGTTTAGCATGATTTAGGAGACCAGTCAATGTTTCTCTAAGGTGGAAGAGAAGGACCAGGGGAGACATGATAGCAATGTTCCAATATTTGAGGGGCTGTCACAGAGGGGAAAGGGTCAAGCAGATAAGGAATAATGGATGGAAATTGAACAAGGAGACATTTAACCTGGAAATAAGGAGAAACTTTCTGACAGTGAGAAGAATCAATCAATGGAAAAAGCTTGCCATTGAAAGCTGTGGGAGCATCTTCACTTGAGATTTCAAGAAGAGATCGGACTGCCATTTGTCAGAAATGGTGTAGTCTCCTGCTTGGGTGGGGGGTTGGACCTAAAAGGTCTCTTTCAACTCTGTTAATCTAATCTAATCTGAAGTATTTTGGATTGGCCTTTTCCCCTTTTCTGGAAAGTGCTTCAAGGAAATGGATAAAAAAATGTCCCAAGCATGAAGGGGAATTACAAAAATAGATTGCATAATCAACATTTGTTGCTGTATATGATTTTGATGTCAACTTACTGACTTGAATGGTTGGAATCATCCCCCTCTTAAGTGGTTTAACTTCATCTGGTATCTATCTATCTATCTATCTATCTATCTATCTGTCTGTCTGTCTGTCTGTCTGTCTGTCTGTTTATCTATCTACTATCTATTTGTCTGCCTGTCGGTCTATCTATCTAATTTAGACTCTGGGCAGTGTACAACAACAACTGAAACAATATCACAACTATTAAAATATTTAAAAAATAAATATAAGAAAAAGAATAGAAAAGATTAGTAACCAGCTAAGCACAATATAGGTGGTTTATAAGAGGTTTTTGAACTTTCCTTTTCTTTCCTTTGTAAATTCTTTCAAGCAGTTTTTGTATATCGTTCTCCACTTGTGGCAGTTTGTGGCTCCAACATTTGCTGTTAGTGTTCCTCCATATATTCCATTTCCTTTATCATGTACACAAATTCTAAAGAAATGGCTGCTTCGGGTGATTCACCAGTCCTTTCACTTCCACAGGCACTATCTCTTTAATTTCTTGCCAAACTTAACTTTGTTCCTGCATTTAATGGAAAGAACAGAAACCAAGACCAGAAATACTGTGAATAATGAGGCCTCAAAATTAGTAACCTGGAAACAGAAATGCTAGATGACTGCAAGCTAGTTGGAAAACTCAGAGAAAACCCAATTGTTGTTAAAAAAATGTGATCCTTCAGCTAAAACTTTGGGACAAAAGCTGGAAAGTTTTTCACTTGTCAGTTTAATATTAGCAATTGTAATGTCTGTTCAGAGGCAAATCCCATTGTTTCCAGAAGGGGTTCCTGTTCCGTCCGGAAAAAAGTGAGGTAGACCGGGTTCCAACAGTAAAAGTCTTTATTTGCAACAGTAGAGATAAACGGAACAGTTTGGCTCTAGCCGCGGCAGCCTTTATATACGGCTTGCCTGCCGGCTTGTAGCCAATGACANTGGCGGTTCTTTTGGATTGGTTCCTAGTGAACCAATCCCTATGCTGGCTTTCTTAGCCAATCAGATTAGCGAATTTGGAGTAGACTATTTTCATACAGAACAGTTTCTACCACAGAAAAGGGGGGTATAGGAAAGCATCCTTCCTGTGCTTGGATTTGACTTTCAATGTAGAAGCATATCCACAGGCAATAATCCTTTTGTTTTTTTATATCAAGGAGTTTCTGATTAATTTCTGAGGAATACCAAATCTTTTCACAACTCTGTTTTGCTTGCCTCTTAAACCTCTCTTTGAAATCAAAACATTTTCTACGTCAAGGTACTACTAGAAGTAGTGGACTTAATTTTATTGTGATTAAACTCGCCCATAAATGCAGCAATCCTAAAATACTTTGGAACTTGTGCGACGGCAGGATTTAAAGTCAGGGAAATAAGTCCTGTTGTTGGCAGTCAATAGTACTAGTTCACTAGCCTGTGACAATCTCATGAAACTGATATCCACATAAAGACAGCTTTTGTGAAATGAGCCCATGTGTGTCCACTGGCTGTTTGAATTACTTTGTCCAGGAATACTGTAGAACTTGACCTGTTCCATTATCCAGGACCAAGTTGATAAAGAACTTCTTGGAGGATTATAAACCATGGTGTTTTTTTTTTTTTATTGAACCATGTTATCTTTCAAGAGCATGCCTGTAGAAACCCTTAGGATGGATGGGGAAAAATATTAAGTCCAGTGAGATGTATCTGTGTCCCTGACCGAACAGTGATAGTTTATACAGATTTTCACAGACATTATAGCTGATTAGATATAGTATGCCATCGTTTAGATTTAAAGGATGGGCTTAGCCTTAATAATCTACATACACTACAGGTATCAATTAGAAATATAAAAAAGCCATAGAATAATGCAAACACAGACTCAAGTCATTTAAGCAAATCCAACCCTTTGCTTTATTTTGGATTCCTGCAGGAACTCATATTAAAGCAATACAGACAGATGGTTGTCTAACCTCTGTTCGGACATATCCAATGAATAGAAGCCCATTATCTTTCTGGTAATTGGTTCCACTGCTGAACTGCTTTTGCAGCTAGGAAAGGTTTTTCTAAAACTTTTAATCAGAATTAACTTTCCTATAAGTTAGATCCATTATTCTATGGCCTCCATTTTGGACTAAGAAAGAGCTTCTTTTAGGCATTAGAAATTGAATAAGTAAATAAATATAAATAAATAAATTGGAAGCGTACTATCACAAATTTCTTTTCTCAAAATTAAATGTGCCCAGGTTGGTCAACTACTTTTCCATGTTTTAGTTCCTTATTTCCTGATCATTCTTTCTTTTGTAAATAACTTCATTAGATTTTTTTAGAAAGATAAAACTAACAAAAACTAATATTTAAAATATGAAAGAGAAAAAAGTAATGAAAGAAAAAGCAAAGCCAAAAGTACAGAAAGAAAAGAAAAAGAAATACAAAGAAATGCTATCTAACTTTCTTTTACTTGCAGATATCAAGTATAAACTTAAATTAATATCTTACTCAAAGGTTACAACATAACTTTCATCTTTTTCTGTTGTCTATTTTTTTCATAGCATAAAAACATAATGGCTCCCTGATCTTTCTTATCTAATGTGTTTCTAGACAATTCCAACGATGCCATCCATCTGCCTATTCAACACAGAAAAATGTTTTTTTTATAAAAAAATCAGGAGCTGAAATACAAAACATCAGAACGGTGGCATCACATTTATTTTCAGCAATAAAGATCCCACTGGGATAGCAGAAGGGCTATTTTCTCTGCTGGTCAATTGATGTTTTGTGGTTGCCCATTATGGCAGTGATTTTGTGAATGTGTCCATCACGTGCCTCTCAAAATCCCAAATATGATCCTAATTCAGAAATATTGCATACTGGATTGTCCTCTGATCTGTTATCTGGCTTGGATGAACATCCCAGGAGACTATAGCATGTGGTAATTTGTTTTATATTAAGAATGAGTACCATGGAGAGGAAAGGGTGACTGTCAGAATCAAGACGCCATTTGTTAGAAGGCTGTCTTTTTGCTGTTCCGTCTTCAGCTGAGCCTTTTTCATTTTATTTTCCATCAACTTTTGTAATGCCATTTTCTTGTTTGATCATGCCTACAAAAAAGTGAGGATGAGCCATAGTGCCTGCTAGTTTGCAATTGTCGACTGTCACAACTGAAGACAGATGCTTCAAATGGCTTTGCTATGTGATGCAGAGTTAAATCTCCGGATCTTATTACAAAGAAGTTCCATTAGCAATATTTAAATGCTAGCTTTGAAAGGCCCCTGACAATATGCATATTGGCACTGATGATCAAGAAGGGTACTTTCCAAAGATGAAAGACTAATGCGACTATTGGTTAAACATAAAAGAGTCAAGCTGTGGGAAGGCTATTCTTAATGGGAGAGAGGTTGAAGTGAGAATTTAAAAAAATGATTAAAAATTCTAGATACGTATTTGCACACTAAGAGATTATTTGTTCCAGCACATGCTTGACCAGCCCAGCTTCAGGGGAAAAATGAAAACAACTTAAAGTTGCATAGTTTTCAATCCTCTTAAGCAGGAGATGTCCTACCTCATTTTTTAAAAGACAGACTAACAATAGACTAGCATTCTTTCATGGAAAAAGGAGGAGGAGGAAGAGGAGGTCTTAGTAGGTTATTTATGAAAGAGCCTGGCTAAGTCCAAAGACAAACTTTTCCCATCTATTTTCAGAAGATGGTGTCTCCCAACTCCTGGGAGAAGGAAGGCTGTTGTGCATGATAATGTAGCAGCCAGCCCAAGATGAGGATGAGTTAATTGTAATGGATTGATGGAATCCACTTCTCCTCCTCCTCCTCCTTGCACTATTGGTATTTATGAACTCCCCTGATCATCTTCTGAGCTTGATTTTGATTTTCTATACCAAAAGGCAATAGAGACCCCCAGAAAGCCATCCCTATTCTTTCTTTGTAAAGTCGATTTTCTCCTATGTAAATATGCATACAAGGAAGCTGCTTCCACCCAATACATACTACTGCTGAGGCTGGTAAGTACAGAATCCCACAAAGAAACAACAGACACCCTGCTCTCCCAAGCACGACAGTAATTGCCGAGAAAGCTGCCAACAAGCCATCTGTACTGTTTGGCTTATGCTAATCTTTCATTGCGAAGTCATGTATCTATCTATGTTACATGAACACAAAGGGCAGTGTTTCTTAATCTTAGCAATTTTAAGATAGGTGAAGTTCAACTCCCAGAATGCCCTAGTTGGCCTGCTAGCTGGGGAATTCTGGGATTCAAAGTCCACATATCTTAAAGTTGCCAAAGTTGAGGAGCATTGGCCTAGAGGAATATGACAGTGAAGACTAGCGGCAAATTTTATGCAGGTGGCTGGAGGAAATTACGATCTAATATTTTTCCCCTACATCCAAAGCTTGGCTGTAGTCTGAGGGATGGTTTGGTTTTAGATCATCCTCACAATGTATTTATAGAAGTGTCATGAACATCAGGTTGGCACTATGGGGAAATATAATACTGGACCAACTGATTTAATCCAGAAGGACAATTTCTACTCTTTTATGCCTGGATTTGGGAGGAAGACATCAGAAGCTTATAAACTTTGCGTTAAAAAAGATGATTATATCGTAAAACAAAAATGATTTTATTCTTGCTGAGACATGAACTTGGGTATTCTAAAAAGGACAAGCTCATTTACAATGTTATGATATGTGGTCCCAGTCAAATGGTTTAGACTGGAAAGTGTCCAGGTGCCAGCAAAGTGTATATAATCTTAGCTTTGAAACTTATTTAGAGGCTCTAAGGCTCTTATTTTAGTTCCATTGTTGAAGCAGAACAGTTCCTATGAAGAGACTGGCAATTCTGAGTGAATACAAGTGGGGCAATCTATTGATTTGTTTAGCAATGCAGGTAAAACTAGGTTCTGCATTTATAAAACACTGTGTACCTTTTCTGCAAAGTTTTTAAATGTCCTCTGTAGCAGGAATGGACAATTGTGATTCCAGAACTTCATGTGGCCCAATGTCACCATATTTGAGCTATAAATTTTGGGAATGGGGCACCAGATGGCCACAAATAGATATAGTAATCTCCCTTTGCTGCCATCTCATGGTTAAATGGATTTTTTTTTTTGCAGCAGACCTGCCTAAGGACTAATTTTCATGTAGGTTTCTGCTTTTGAAAGCAGACTATCTGTCTCTTCCCCATAATTTGGATCAGTTCCTAGAAGATCTGCCATTTGTTCTGCATGGTTAATATTGCTGGTCAATAATTTGTGGCTCCTTCCCTCTTTCAGTAATCTGGGTTACCAAATCAGTAGGAGGTTGGTTTGCAATTTAAGGATCTGTCTATAGCAAGAATGCATCACTGAGTTTCCTCCAAAATGATGTGTGATAACACTTTAACCCTATAATATCTTGCCTTTTTGGTCAGGATATGTGTGCTTTCTCAGAAATCCTTCCCTAAATTACTTATTTCATAGAGCAGAGTGTTCAACCTTGGGAAACTTTGAGACTTGTGGACTTCAACTCCCAGAAACCCCCAGTCAACCATGGGAACTCTGGAAATTGAAGTCCACACTTCTTAAACTTAACAAGGTTGTCCACCCCTGAAAACTTAACCAGAGTAAGTCTGAGATGATCTACAGATAGCAAAGAGGTGTACCTTTTGATCAGACATGCAAAACAAGATTGCCAGATATTTCTCCCTGATCATTTCATTGGGATATTTGTTTCTTTATTTTCATTTGGTGGGAAATTCTTTTCCATGTTTATCTAAGAATATCCATTGCATTGCATCCTAAACATCTTTCAAGTATTTTATTGATGCAGATTAACACAGGCCATTGTTATGTAACAGCATCTGGGCAACCTCTGAGAGAGCAAACTGTATCTTGTTATCTTGGGTGCACAAATGTCTAAGTCTTTAATTAGAAACACTCTTGTAAGGGCAGTAGTTGGCTGCTCCCAGCATGTTTGCTGGGGTGGAAAATTGTCCTTGTACATTTTAGGTCTGCACATTTTTTACGACTGCATTTTATCTTTTCTAAAGAGGAAATAAATATGTTTATTAAAGCGGTTGCATTTACTCTTTGTGTGGTGCATTAAGCCCCTATTTATTATAAAGAAATCCATCAACTTTATAAGCATGTACACCACTAAAGCAGAACTGTTGATTATAAATGTTTCTGTGGCACTTTGCTTTCATTAAAGGCAGGGAAGATTTGGTGGAGTGTGCTTCCATTTTTCATAAACAGAGTATGTGGTACGGAACCTCTCAGGGTTTCTAACTGGGATGGCACTTTTTGCAAACAGTGGAACTTCTAATTTAAATGAGACCTAATTCAGTCTCAAGTGAGATCTTTTAAATGAGTTGGTTTGTCTGATCAGCTACTATAAGCAAAATGAATGATTCTCAAAAAATTCTAATGGGAAAGAGGATATTTTCCCTTCTAAGCATTATGTAATTATATTAGGTCAGTTCTGAGATTTTTCTCATGTTTGCAGAGAATCAAGAAAGCATTTCAGCTATGGCAAATTGAGATCAAACATGTTCATATACTGCCCCTCTCTTAGCCTATTTTCTCTTAGTGCTACGCCATGACAATGGTTTCCTGCTCTTGAAATGAAAGGCCTCAGATGAACCTTCAAGAGAAAGATGCTGAAGTTCTTTGTGAAATGGAATTGTTTTTTCTTACCATTTTCCTGCATTCTTCCAGGACCCCACTTGTTTTTTGCATTGTGCTAATTCTTCCAGTGAAGCCATCAGTGCATGACATGACAAGGTAAGGGGCTTTATTTATCAGCTAGTCTGTCACAGTGCTTGATGCTGTATTGGGTTGAGAAGAACTGACTAGCCCAAGATCACACATAGCAAGTTTCTATACTTAAGGGAGACCCAGAAGGTGGGCATCCCTCTTCCTAGTCCAGCACTGTGACCGCTACGGATCTCTTTGAATAGAAGCAAAACTAAGATTTCATTCTTATGACAGTCTCATTGTCAACTTCAATAAAGCTATGGCAGAATAATCCTGTTCTTCCAAACCTATAGGCCGAGTTTCAAGAGAAGGTTCAGGCATGATAGAAGCTGGAAGAAAAGGATAATGATCACATTCTCAGGGAATGCTCTCAACACTGGACATTAGCTGAGCCAATTTTTGTTCTTGGCTCCACTCTGATTTGAAATTTAGGCTTAGACTTAGAATAACTTTATTGTCGCTTGCATGTACACTAATCAGCATACATTAAAATGAAATTTCATGGCATACAGCTCTCAAAGGGTCACCAACTCCAATCTACACTACATAAACATGAAAAAAATAAGTGAACAAACAAACAAATAAATATAAATACAAAATTATGCACATACCCACATATATTATACGACAAGGAGAAATAACACAGCCTAGTTCGGATGTATACATGCAGAGATGGGATTCAAATTTTTTAACAACCGGTTCTGTGGGCATGGTTTAGTTAGTGGGCATGGCTTGGTGGTCATGTTATTGGCTGGGTGTGACCAACTTGATGTCACTCACATCGAGGCACGCATCTCCTTGCCTGGCTTCTCATGATTGTGGAGATGCTGCAACAGTCGTAAGTGTGAAAAATGGTCATGTCACTTTTTTCAGTGCCATTGTAACTTTGGTGACTCCACACAATCAAAGTACCAGCCAAGGAGGGGGAAAAAACTCCATATATGTTCATGAGACAGGAAGTCTAGTCCTGCCAAGAATGTAATAAGGGTTAACAGAGAGGCAGTTTCTGTAAGCAACACCAGAATGTTTTCCTTCATGCCTTCCTAACAGGATTAGGCCAGTAATTTCTTCTAACAATCGGTTCTCGAACTGCTTAGAATGGTTAACAAACTGTTTCTACCGAATAGGTGTAAACTGTAGAATCCCACCCGTATACATCTACATGGTGAGAAAACGAATCCTGTAAGTTTACCAGATGGATGGATTGGGGACAAAACTGTTACATAATCTGTTAGTCCTGCTAGAAATACTTTGAAACCTCCTCCCAGAGAAGCAGCAACAGAAACAGACCATGAAGTGGATGTGTGGGGTCTCTAACAATACTTTTCAGCTGTAAGCACATAGCACTTATTAAACAGTATCCTGAATGACGGGAAGCTTCCTATAATCTTCTCAGCTGTCCTCACCATTCCCTGAATGGACTTTTCTCTCTGAGGCACTGCAGCCGCCAAACCCAAACAGTGATGCAGTTTGTTAAAATGTTCTCAATTGTGCCTCTGTAAAAAGGGGCTTGGCAAAGATGCTCTCTCTCTCTCTCCCTCCCTCTCTGTCTCTCTCTCTCTCTCTCTCTCTCCCTCCCTCCCTCACCCCCCTCCCTCCCTCTCCCTCTCTGTATAAACACGCACACACACACACACACACACATATACATAAAACTAATCAGGTTTTATATATATTTAACAATGCTGCACTCAGTTTATTGGAAGTTGTTTTTATACCTCCATATTTTTTTGCCATTTGTTAGTCAAGGGGAATTCAGCCATTAAATAATGTGAAAATTAGAGGTTTACAGTTGTTTGTTCATACAACTATTAGTAATATCAATACCATTTTTGTTAAAATTTCATGATGATCTGTAAGTTTAAAAAGTAAAAGAAAAAAATACAGTGAAACAGACACTGCTACATTCTGCAACTACACATATAGCAATATTGCATTAAGAAAATTACTAAGGCATAGATAATAGGGGTTACAGATGGCCACTCAGAGGGATTTTTCCAGTATGATAGCTATATAACTAATATCAAATTGGTAGATCTAGTGACTTGCAGATCTGGTAGTCTGTGGCAAATCCTGGGCATTTGGCCAAGTGAGTTGATACGGCATCATCTCTAAAAAATAAGCCATATAAGTTTATATCTCTGTTGCATCTTGGAATATAGACACAGAACTATTCAATCTGTTATAGTAAAACTCAATAAAGCCCTAATGTTTCTGTTAGGCAAAAGTAACATCCTTCTAATCTCATCTAAAATTACTTGTGCCGGATAGGAAAATTTATTTATTTTTGTCTTAATATGTCACATGAATTCAGCCATTCTGGCTTAGCTATGGTTAAATGGTTAGAAATCCTGGCTTGACCTTTAGTGAACACAAGAGTGTAGTCGTAACTTTCTAATACAGTGGTTCAAGCTAGTGCAACTCTCTCTTACAGGTACTCCTACATGGAATTACTTCTTGTCAAGACTGATTCCCACTTTCACCTAAAATTTACTCGCAGCTTTGCAATAACAGGGAGGGGGATGGATGGAATTCAAGGGAGGAAGAATTATATTCAAGCATCCCTCGGCACCGTGGACATTGCTGGCATTCCAAGGACACACCGAGCAGATGTCCTGCATAGCTGGCTTTTCCCATAATAAAATGAACAGGAGTGATTGGTGGATGTTTTGGATTGTGGGTGGCCCGAAGGGAAGAGGGGGAATTAACTATGCTTGCTTTAGTGTGGGACACCCAGAGCTGGTTTCGCTTCTTCTGTGCCAGTGTGGTTTATTCAGTAAAGTTTTATATTCTTGGTAAAATAATGTCCCAGGAGTTCCTTTTTCTGGATTAGCCAACTGGATAGTTGACACTTCTCTTATGAGTACTGGCATTTGTCAGCTTGGCAGCACCACTCATTTAGGAAACTTTTCATTCAGACGTTCTCTACTCCATCAAATGGAGTTGTTTGGGCCACCAGCATTAGATTAGATGCTAGCAGAGAAAGCCACTTGTGCCTACTTCCCTCCCTTCCTTCCTAAATTGTTTTGGAAGATCTAAAGAGGTCTTTCTCCCCTTTCTTCTCCTTCTCTTTGGTATTTTGGACGTTCATTGTGCTCCTTTCTCGCCTGCAGCTGGAGGGGGTCTTGTAACAGAAGCGAGGGCCACGCAGCAGGTGAGACTATGTCAGCCCCAAAGGGCCTCCTTCTGCTGGCACTGAATTTTGATTCCACGGAGAGGCAACGTTCCTCCACAAAAACAAGCCGATGACTTTAAAATAATACATAATAGCTATAAAATTACCAAATGTCAGGTAAACAAAAAGTTATTAAGGATGACCTTATTAGTTCTATCTGCAATTCACAGACCAAGGTAATTGTCAAGTCTCGCTGCTATTAGGCTGAAATAATAGTTTAGGGACCATCAACATTAAAATTTCATTTTGATGGGACAAAACGGCTCATGTATAATCAATAGTAAGAATCCATTATTATTGACTTGGAATGAATGAAGCATGAACACATTTGTGCAGATATGAACCGTTAGCAATCTTTTGAATAATAAAAAATTAACACAACACAGATAATGCCATTTTGGGAATTGGCTTCCACTTTAAATTGGTACTTGTCTCTGTGCTATAAGCCTGAATCAGGTCCCTGGGTGGCTTCAGTTAAGAATACCTGGTGTCTGTGAGTTTCTGGATTGTGGAAAGGATACATAAAGTGTAACTAAGAAGAATCAAGCAGTCTCAGACCTTCTGGAGTGTTCCATATGTCATTATTTTAATTCAGTCAGGTATCCCATAGCTTTTTTCACAAACACTTATCCTCATCAAGGAGAAAAGCAATGCTGGAACTAAAGAGAAATTTCCTAACAGTGAGAACAATTAACAAGCAGAATGGCTTGCCTTCAGAAGTTGTGAGTGCTCCAACACTGGGGGCTTTTAACATGAGACTGGATAGCCACTTATCTGGAATGATATAAGGTTTTCTGATTGAGCAGGGAGTGAGACTAAAAGACCTCCAAGGTGTCTTCCAACTCTGTTATTTTGTAATATAGAAAATAGTTTTGCTAACCACTCCCCATCTCCAAATAAATGAAAATGCTGTTCACCCCACCCACAGTCAAGAAACTAATAGTATCACTCGGGAAAGCCCAATCTGAATCAGGAAAATCAATATACAATTAACTAATCTAAAATTAGCAGTATGCTTTACCTCTCTCCTTTAAAGTTCTCCCTCTCTGCTTACAGAAAGCCAACTAAGGAAAGTCAACTTGTTAGAATAAACAAAAGAGTTTATAAAATGTTTCTGAAATGAGAATGTCTAGCTCTAGGAAGATCCTGATGCATGTTGAGTATATTTTCTACCTCTCTAAGTGTGACTGACAGAGGTTGGTGTAAAATATTTGCATGATGACAGATTGCATATGCCTGGAATTTTAAAGGCATGTGCTAGTAGTCCAAATGGTCCTTAACAACTGATTGGAAATTAATGCAAATCCTTGATTATGAAGGTAATTTATTTAATGAATTTATATTCTGCCTTTATTATTTTTTATAGATAACTTAAGGCGGCTAACATATCTAATACTCTTCCCTCCTTCTATTGTCCCCACAACATCAATGTTGTTAGGTGGATTGTGTGGAAAGAGAGTATCTGGCCCAAACTCATCCTGCTTGCTTTCATGGCTAAGGCAATACTAGAAGTTACAGTCTCCTAGTTTCTAATCTGATCATTAGATCTGTCTTTCCCTCTCCCTCTCTCCCTCTCCCACCTCCCTCCCTCCCTATACAGTGGTGGGATTCAATTTTTTTTACTACCGGTTCTGTGGGGGTGGCTTGGTGGACGTGGCAGGGGAAGGATATTGTAAAATATCCAGTCAGAGGTGGTATTTGCCGTTTCTCTGAACTACTCAAAATTTCCGCTACTGGTTCTCCTTAACTGGTCAGAACTTGCTGAATACCACCTCTGCTCCCTAAGTTGGAAATCAAACAATGTTTAGGTTTCGTAGGGCTGAACTTAGGCAATGTATTGTTACTTAATTTGTAGTATTTTCTCTCCCCCCCTTTCTATTACGTTGTTATAAAAGTATGTTGTTTCCATACATTGATATTTGTACATTCTATTATTTAAATAGTTTAGAGTAATGAGAATCATATTACAAGTATCAAATTATTTAGCTTTTTCATTTAAAATTGAGTATAACATTGAACAGGAACCGCTATAGTAAAGTAATTTTTATATAGAGGTTTGAAGCTGATCACTTACTAAACTCTTCTTTATATTATTTCTTAGTGAGTGTTCATTTGTCTCTGTCAATGTGTATAATTTTTATACCTATTAATTACCAAAGGAAAAAATTAAAAAATAAAACAAGAGGAAAAACTAAAAGATTATAATAATTTAAAAAGAGCTATTGGATTTCTCTCACAGACCAGACTGTGCAATGTGCTGTGTCTATGGGAACCACTCCTGCTCAAAGTTAGTCAAGCCATGTACTCGAAAAATTAGAATATCGTGCAAAAGTTCATTTATTTCAGTAATGCAACTTAAAAGGTGAACCTAAGATATGAGATAGACTCATTAAATGCAAAGCAAGATAGTTCAAGCCGAGATGTGTCATAATTGAGATGATTATGTCTTACAGCTTTTCTTATTCTAATATTTTGAGTTTCACCTGTATATATGTATATGCATATGTATATCTATATGGATATGGATATAAGTATGTACAGTATATGTATATTAAGGATATGGATATTGATATGTATACATACATACTGTTGATTTTGCCATTGCTTTGTATTCTCCAAACCCAAGTTCCCAATGAGAATTTAAAATGCAGCAACAATTAAAGGAGAAATAAAGCTCTATATTCAACATTGCTACAGTGCAATCATGATGCTGAGGAAGGTTGGACTTAACATGCCAATCATAGTTGCTGTGGCTGTTTGCAATCTGTAAACTGAGAAGAAGCTGGACAGGGAAATCAGCCATCCTGACATGACAGGAACTAATTTTATCTTGCTAGATAAAATATTGCTTTGCAAAGTGGTCCAATGTTATTGTCAGAAGGAATCAACTTTAAAGAATGTCTTACAAGGAGACTGTCCACTATTTTCATTGTTAGCATCAGAGAGAGTTGGAAAACTTAGAGGTAGCCTGCAAATGGAATTATCGTCTTTTCTGCAACTAGGTCCAAGCAGGGGTGGGATTCAATTTTTTTAACAACTGGTTCTGTGGGTGTGGCTTAGTTGGTGGGCATGGCTTGGTGGTCATGTGACTGGGTGGGCGTGGATTGATGGNGCAAAGGAGGGGAAAAAACTCCAAAGATGTTCCTGATGCAGAAAGTCTAGTCCTGCCAAGAATGTGATAATTGTTAACGGAGAGGCAGTTTCTGTAAGCAATACCAGAATGTTTCCTTCCTGCCTTCCTTACAGGATTAGGCCAGTAATTTCTTCCAACAACTGGTTCTCCGAACTGCTTAGAATGTTAACAGGTTCTAGCAAATAGGTGTGAAATGGTAGAATCCCACCCCTGGGTCCATGGAATCAGAAAGGTTACAGCTACAATAGCTTCAATTGGGTGAAATTCAGTTTCTCATTCAACATTGGAAATACAGTGTTGGGGTAAAGGATGTGGTCTTTGCACATGAATTGAAAACCCTTTGTAACGGCAGAGATACCTTTTAATTATGTGTAGAATAGATTTCAGAACTGAAATTTTTGTATTTGTTTTAGTGTTTAGTCCCCATTTTTATGTTCAGGTACATCTTTGCCAATTTTCATGCACAAACATAAACATGTCCTGGTTACACATTTGTTCCGAGTATGATTCAAGGTGCTGTGTATGACTTCTAAAGTTTTACATAGCACAGGGCCTGGTTTTTATTTATTGATTGAAATTCTACATTGTCCATCTCATCCAAGTGACTCTGGGTGGTTTACAGTAACAAAGAGGTCATCTGAAGGACTACCTATTTCCTGTGGTGTCTGCCCAGCCATTACAAGCCAATAAGAGTTGGCTTATAATGGCTTCAGATCCTTTCAATGAAATAATGCCATCTTTCAGAACCAAGAGTGAATGCCTTCTTTCTTATGGCACCTGCCCTCTGGAATGTGGTTTCTGAGAGATTTGTATGGATTCTACTCTGATGGCATTCCAGAAGGTCTTTAAAAAAACCTAATTATTCTCCTAGGCCTTGGGATAGAATGGTTGGGACCAATCTCCCATATGCTTGGTTGCTATTGGATAGAGTGCTATTTTGTTCTTTATTTTTTAATAATTATATTCATGCTGTACTTTCTATTTTTGTCTGTGTATTATTGCGAGCAAATCAGAAAAATTCCGAAGTGCAAAGGCAAATAGGGATTTTGTTAAGAAAATGGATTGCATTGATGGAGAGACCTTTCTCATAAGACTCGTAGAGGTTTACAGTGAATATTAATAGAAAAAGATAAAAGTAACAGAATCAGAATCAGAATCAGAATCAGATCAAATTAATGCATCAGATAAAAGTAACAGAAGAACATCTATGGCCCTTACAATCATGATCTTAACAAATTGAGTCTCACTTCTTTTTTGTATGTTAAGACAACAATTCAGAGGACATGCAATCTGAAAATTGGTTATATTGCTGACCCACTCTTTGAGTCATGCATTGAAAATAGTTGGTCCCAGCAAGCAGTCTGCATTGTTTGGCTTCCAGATGTCCTCAAAAGCAATACCACATTCAGCGCATTGCAGTAATTTTGATGGGTGGAGGCCAGCAGATAGATGGTTATAGTCAAGAAGTCTCTAGTTAGGTGTTATCACAGTTGTCAGGAGAACCAAAGTCGCTCATCTAGATCAACTTCCTTTCATCTAACCAGTCAAAAGTCACTTGAGTTTATTCCTTAGAATTCACTTAACACCCTGCTCTGTACACAGTTGAATGACCAGACCTCATTCATTTTTAGACAAGCAGCTCATCCATTCTATCACTAAAGGTATGCCAATGAGTCAAATTAGTTTGTTAATTTGCAATCTGAATTTTGGCTATTTAAATACAAATTAGCTTGATGTAAGGGTTCGTTTCCTATCCTGCCTAAGTGATCAAAAAATAAAAGACATATTTTCAGTTTAAATATATGGCAGGAAAAAGAAAACCAGGAACTCATTTTATTACAATTCATGTCTGAAGCTGCAGCACTTCAAATTTTAGTGTAAAAAATTTAGAACACATTAAAACATTTAAAAGGATTTAAGGAACATATGCCACAAATCAGGAACTAAGTTGTTCTAAATAGTGCTAACAGTGAATATAATTAATCACATATGAATCCAGAAAGCAAGAAACCTTTTTTAAATTCTGTCAAATTGCCTGCTGATTTATGATTAATTCCCAGTAAAAAGTTGTCAAGGTAAGCCCAGGAATTATATCATCATTTCAACATCACAGTGACTTGTACTCCTAATGCAGAGAATTCATCACAGATATAACTGTCAAAAGAAAGTTCTCTCAAATCTTATTTTTCCATTAGGTGAGTGGGCCATTGGCCTTTCTTCACCAAAAAAAGGAAAAATCCAGTTATGATTTACTTCAATCTTTGACATATATCAGCTAAAACTAATTTGAAGGGTATGTATGAGCATACAGCTTCTGTTAAGAAATGTTCTTAAAACTCTTTTCCTTCTGTAGAATTGTTCTCTTTAAAATAAAAAAAAAACCATAATGTAAAATTTCCTTTGTGTTTTTGTTCTCCTTTCTGACATTTATGTGAATGTTTGTTGATGTTAGAATGTACAAATTTATCTTGGTACCATTATCAAGAACAAAAACACCTGGAGGAAAAAAAAAGCATGCATAGAGTCTTTTTAACAACACATACTTTCCCCACTCCTACTGATCTTATATTTTATGTTAGAAACTGCTGGGGAAACCAGAAACACCCATAGGTCAAAACTATAGAATCAAGAATTATAAAGTATTTGGAGACAGCCCAATACCAGCTTCAATCTTGAAAACTTATAGACTTTTCCTGGACCTTTCATGGTCAAACCATCCATGATATTAAAAGTGGAGTGGGGGATTTTTTTGGGTGGGCAGATAATTTAATCTTGACTTTTGTTGATTACATAGATGCATAAAGTCATATTTCTAAACAGGTTTGTCAATGCCTTCTTTCCAGAACTCTGAGTGTGATGAGCCCCAAATAACCTTCTGGTTTCTGTGCCAAAGGCAGGAATATTACCCTGATTTCCCTGAACCAAGTCAAGCAACTGAACTACGAAACCAAACTGGTTCTCAATAAAAGAATAAAAAGGTAAAAAATAAAGGTTTCCCCCATGTAGTTGTGTTTGACTAGGGGATAGTAGTCAGCTCCATTTCCTAGCTAAGGGAGCCAGCATTGTTGAAAGACGTCATGTGGCCAGCATGACTATACACCGAGACACATGCACTACAATAAAAGAATAGTTACCAGCTATTCTACTAGAATACAGATCAGTTTTCTATTGAGAGTCCACTTTGGGGGATACCACAGCTTGATTCCCTTCCATTTACATTTCTGCCTGCAATTTTCTTTTCCACATTGCTATGGTAATCAGGGGTAGGCTGCTGGGGGTTTGCAGGGATTTGGGAGAGCCCCTAGCTAAGATTCTGTGAAGTTCGGAGAACCCCCAATCCCACTCCTGGCTGGGCCTGCCCACCTTGTCCCTCCCGTCCTAGGAGTCCCAATGTGGCCCATTTTAGATGCAGGTAAGTGCAGGGCGCACACGGAGGCTTGGGAAGGGCGAAAAACAGACCTCCTGAAAGTTCAGGAAGGCCAGAAAAGGGCCTGTTTCCGGCTTCCAGAGAGTCTCTGGAGCCCAGGGAGACTGTTTCCACCTCCTGGAGGCTCGAGAAAAGCCTCCGGAGGCTGGGGAGGGCAAAAATGCCCCTCTGCCATAGCGCAGGAGGCCGACTAGACCTTGACTACCATGGACACGCCCACCCAGCAATCAGGCAGAGAACCCGTTACTAAAATTTTTGAAGACCACCACAATGGTAATGCAAGCGTTAAAATCATGACTGAAAGGGAATGTCTTATATTCACTCCCTCCTCACAGATAACTCAAAGTATAGCCAGATATTTAATAGAATACATGCCATGAATGAAATTGGCCACAAAAAAATCGAACAGAAAAAAAAATTAGGCAATTTCCTCTCTATGTTGACCATGAAAACATATATCAGACTAGCAATGTAGTTTCAGACTAGCTTTCTGAGAAGTCCATTGCTCTTAGGGCTAGTTTAAATTCTTTAATTATATCCATTCTTGGTCACATTGTGTTTGTTCTTTATTAAGTTGAAAACTGCCTCTGCTTTGATTGACTTCAGAAGATTCTCCAACTCTACTTTCAGATAAAGCAAAACTTTGGTATTTTATACATGGACTGCAAACTACATATGACCACTAGATGATGGAAAAGGCTTAGACTCAGAGGGTTCTTTATTTCTTTGCTGCCATCTCTCAATTATCTGCAATACTGTAGGAGTGTCTTCCACCATATTTATGGACAGACAGACAGCTTATAGTTTGACCTTTTGCTGCTGTTCCCTCTTCTTGGCATCTGCTATTGGGACGTTGCTTCATTTTGCCCTCTAATGGACCTATTGGACTGGCATTGGAAAATACTGGGGTCTACTGAACAATTAGAGAAAGCCTGTTTTGAGATTCTAGAACAAGGGAAATTTTTGAGAGCTTTTAGCTATTAAAGAGTTTGTTGCACATTTTCCCCATTTGACTTATAAAAGCAATTCACAGTTCATTTTAATAAGAAAAAGGTTTCCAAAATAAATCTTGATAATCCTAAGTGAAAGTAAGCCATTATATACATTGTAATTCTATTAATGCTGTTTGTGTGATAATTAAAATTATAAATTATCTTACAGTACTATCACAGCTATTGAAACATTTTTGTTTGTTTTGCAGAAGGAATTATGGTGGAGTAGTATTTCAGAAAATACTGTTTCAATTCATTTTTTATTTACATACATTTTCAACTTTGGACTGAAGTGGGTGTATATGTTTGATATATTTCCATGTACGCTTTGGTACAAAACATTGCAGGAGAAAATTTATTCCATTAAAAATGAATAGAATTCTCATCCATATAAACACTTCTATTAGATAGAGACTCTAAAGTCTATCTCAGTACTTATGCTAGCAAAAACGGTCTGATATCTTTAATGTTCTTTAAAAGAATGAGCCATTGAAAGATTAAAGTCTACACTGTTTAGAGTCCAGCTTGTTGGATTTTATCTAAGTATCTTAAAGTTTACAAATGCCTTATCCTCACAATTTAGATTCTAAAACAAATCTGAGGGAGGCTCAAACCTAGGGTATGGTTTGTATAGTGTATTAAGTAACCAGGGAATTTTAATGATGCTGCAAGCTCTTCTACTCAAAACATTTTTTTTAAACATTGAAGTTCTAAACCCTTCCCACTCCTTGTGAGCAAATAAGTAGTCTAGTCCATGCTTCTATTTTCTTAAAGTTTCTACAGCACCAAATTCTGGAAGTCTGCATATAATATAATAAAATATATAAAATAATTGTCTATGGAAATTCATAGTCATCCAGGTCATGGTTGTCCCAAAAGGTGCTTTTTCAAAAGGCAACTGGACTTTGTTTTTCCACACAAAACAAAATCCAGTTGCCTTTTGAAAAAGCACCTTTGAGATACAAAATAATTATTAGTAATTATTTTACAGACTCCCTGCCCTCATCACACACAATCCTAAAGACATGTTGACATGCATGTTTTCATGAGGAACGAAGATCTGAGGCAAATCTTTCAAGTTTTATGTAAATTATTGTTCTAAGCCTTCATTGTTTAGAGAACAACAGGTTTAACATTTCATCAAGGAAGGACTTCTTGACTTTCAATGACTGATCTACATCATGACTGATGTAGAGTTTATGCTAGCTAAACTTTTCTCAAACCATTGGGTTGCCCAAATGAGGCTAAACACTCTTGTCGAGTTCCCTATGCCTTTTAAATTACTGCAATTAAACTTTCCCTATCTCAGAACCAGAACTGGTGCATGTAGAAAAAAAAACTGGATCATTCCCTAAATTCCAGAAACCCAACAAAATTCTCTCAGATACCGTAGGAGGAAAGGGATGAAACCCTATTAACCAATTTATTACCTCATCAAAATTTTCAAAACAATGTTTAACAAGTTGATTTGATTTATAAGAGTAATAGTCCAATACTTCTTGAGAACACCAGGTTGGGGAAAGGTAGGCTGTGCATTTGACAAGTCTGTGTTTCTCAGAGGAAGAACACTAGAGTCAGCAATTGATGGCCTGATAACTGCAAAGGAAGAAAAGCTTGGGAAGAGTATCAGATTTATATTGCAATGATATATGTTGAAAGGAACTGCACCTACTCTCCTAGTGATAAAGAGCAATAAAAGCCTTAAAACTGCAATATTCTATGTAAAGGCCCTGTCACACTGGCCGACGGATGCAAAACGTTTGTAAAAAGGACACAGCGGACGAGAAAAATGTTCCCATCCGTTGTGTTATCCGCTCCAAAAGGAGGCAATAAAATTTGATAACCAGAGCGGATAACACGGGAAAGGAATGGACGGGGGGGAGGACGCAGAGCGGCTGGAAGTGGATGCGGAACGGAAGCCTAGCGGATGGAAGCGGATGGGTAGCAGATGGCACATCGCAAAGCTTCCGGGGGACCTCAGCAAATGCGGATCCGAACGGATACAAGCGGATGCAGCAGCAAGAATGCAGCAGCGATGAAGTGGATGCACACGCGGATGAGCGGATGCAGAGCGGAAGCCTACGCGGAAAAGCCTAGCGGATGCTAAGCATTAATTGCGCTGCGGGGGGGGGTTTTATGCATCAGCCCCGTGGATATTAAAGGGAAGCAGCTTGGAAGCAGGTCACCATCTCAGAGGAAAGAGACCTGCTGCCAGACGCATGAGTGGCCTTGCCTTGCTGCCTATTGGCTCCTGCCATCCTGCCATCCTTGGCCTGGCCTGCCTGCTGCTGCCTGACAGCCTTGGATGCCTGCCAGCCTGTGGGTGCACTGCCTTCCTGCCAGCCTTCACCTGCCAGCCTCCTGCAGCCTCCCTGCCCAGCCAGCACCCACAACCATGGGGAAAATAAAGAGAAATCCTCAGGCCATCTGGCCTGCCAGCCCTAGGCAAAGGGACAGGGACACGCCTCCCCCCCTGGGCCCTTAACTCTGCTTCTGCTGGGCGCTTCTGTAGACTAGCGGGTCGCTCTTTCTGCGGCTGGCTTCTGCTGCTTCTGCTTTCTGGAGGAGCTGATGCTGCTGTCTTCTGGCGTGGTGCTTCTGCTGGTGCTTAACTCTGCTGATTGCTGCTTCTGGGGTGGTGCTTCTGTGCGTTCTTACTCTGCGTGATGTCTGCTCCTGGGGTGTAGAGGTCCCGCTTCTGTTGGTGCCTTACTCCTGCTGAGGCCTGCTCCCGTGGCGGTGGTGCTTTCTGCTGTGCTTACTCTGACTGAAGCTGCTCCTCGTCCTGCTGGTCCTGGCTGGTCCTGCTTGTGCTTCTGGATCTTGCTCGTACTGCTCGTTAGCTCCTGGTCTTGCCTCTGCTCCTTGGCTGCGCCCTGCCTGCGTGTCCCTGCTTCGTGCTCCTGTCACTGCTCGTTGCTCCTGGACCTGCTCGTGCTGCTGCTGCTGCTGTATGATGTATGAATCCTGCTGGTGCTGCTGCTGCTGTCTGCTTGCTGATTGATGCTGGATATCGATCCCTGCGTTGGTGATGCTGCTGCTGGCGCTGCTCGCTTGCTGATG
>BHFT01054890.1:0-13410 GCA_004320025.1 Laticauda laticaudata
GCCTTTATCATATTCCATTTTCCAATGTGCCGATGTCTCTCAATTAACTCTAGTGTAACATTCATTTAAGTAACTCGTGATCATTCACTCGATGCCATTTCTTTCATGATCTCCTGATTGTTACATCGAAGCTGGTATGTGATGTAATCTCTAGGTGTGAGCTGGGATTCTACTTCCGATAGTTCTCATAAGTCGAACTATTTTCCTCAAGATTTGTAAGCATTCCACTCTGCCACTTTACATCTTATTCTGCGCCTTCTTTACTCTGGATGTTTACCATTATTACATCTAGCTCCTCTCACATATCACGCATACCTGCCGATTGCCAGTTATGCGGATTAGCCATTCCAAGGCTAGTTGAAACATGACGTATCATAAATCCATCTGGCATCTGATACTCTACAGCCCAATTACAAGTAACATGCTAATCATTAGTATTAACTGTATTCCATGTACTACGAATTCAAAGTCTATCCCTAACTTCTGATGCTCTGGGTATCTTCTCTTTGCTTTATCTCTCACTTGCACATAACTCTCTAATACGACTGTGAGCGTGTGCGAGACGTGTGAGTTTCCACTCACAACAAAGTCATATCCTGCGATTACTCATGGCGCTATTCTATTATGACCCTTTATATTCTCCCAATGCCGGAATTACCACAATCTACGTTATAAATCTATCTCCTATTCGATATGTTACACTACATCAATATTGACTGCAGCAATAGATTCGCTAAAATCAGGGAAAAATCTCTCACTTAATATCTCATAACCAATGTCTTCCTATTAGCTACACACGATAAATATTCTGCGGTTCCAATTTTTGGCAATCAGTCGAGTATCTTCATGCTTCTGTATGCATTAGAATAAATAATCCCAATCTCGCATTTTTCGCATATGTCTGTTTAAATACGATATTATCATTTACAATCACCTACCCCAGTATTATGCTCGTATGCCCATTACGTCCCCATCTACCCATTACCAGTCCCAATCCACTTCAACGCTTAGTGCATGCGTGTCCTATTCCTCGATATTTCTAGTAGCGACATTCCACTTCCACATCTTCCCACAATTCTTATTCTTCTCATCGCTAGCTTATTGTTCGATTGTCATGATATCTAAAAAGTTGATACTGTAATTAGTTTCTCATTTCTGTGATTTCTTCCATCCCTTTCCATTCAGTCCATATCACTAGACTCTTTCCCATTGTCGTGTTATGTCTATTTCGGAAAATAGTATCATTCGTTATTATTTATTCCATCTATACAGCGACTAATACTCCAATTCTGTAGTTCTTGATTTCCTATATTCCTAGAAAATTCAAACTTTAATATACCTGATTATCACACCACGTGATCACATATTCCTATTGCGCTTATTCCTCATCTCAGCACCTATGTCCGGCATAACCATGGTTCTTCTTACGTTCGTGGTTTGAATTCCTTATTCTCATCAGTAATGATCTAACGCTATTCCTGATGCATTCTCAATTCTCCTGTGTCCATGCCATTCGAAACATCCCATTTGCCGCACGCCTCAAGCAGGGCTGATTATGATATACATCAATATCTCATTACCAATTCATCATATCCAAAAAACTAGGGACCCAGTCAAATTCGATTCACAAATGACCGTTCCTATATATCCTCATTCCCTAGCTATTCTGCTACTCTTTGTAAGTCGAGATCTGTCTCTGATGTACATTTGTATTCCCATAATCCATCACTCAGTATTCATCT
Source organism: Laticauda laticaudata (assembly GCA_004320025.1). Taxonomy (NCBI): domain Eukaryota; kingdom Metazoa; phylum Chordata; class Lepidosauria; order Squamata; family Elapidae; genus Laticauda; species Laticauda laticaudata. The sequence continues at coordinate 1,743 of BHFT01054890.1, forward strand.
ATCCCTTGTTCCGTTCCGTTCGTTTCTTCCATATCCATCCATGTCCAGTTATCGCTTGAGCGATACCAGTTACTTCATATTCTGATTTACGTATTCTGAATATTCGTACTTCATTGCGATATACTATATTCTATCCGAATATCGAAATTAAGAACAGAATCAGCTGAACAGTGCCACAAGCTTACACACAGAACATTATCCAATATCCGTAGTCAGTACAATTACCGATATTGTGATTGAAATCGCGTTTCGATGGCCAATAATACACGAGGGTCATTAGCGTAATTATAATGGTGCATGAATGAATAATGATCTAAATTCTTAGATTCATATAATCTGGAGAATCTTATAATGTACAGATATCAGTTTACCATTCGATAGTATCTATTATTGCCAATTCCAATATACATCTAACATATGCCATATTCCTATTCAGCATTGCCTATACCATGGATCCATTCCATTTCTCTATTAACCTAATTCATATGCAATATTCGGTAAATCTATACGATATCTAGTATTACCATTCGGGTGAATTCTATGTCCTGCACATCCACTACCTGATTCCAAGATATCTCTATATTTCATTAATAGTCCATTTACAAGTTACAGGGAATTCTTATAATCTCAGTAAGCGCGCTTTACCCATTAACCATGGATCCAATTGAACTCGAATTCAAGTGTGAATAGAATCAAATATTGCGAATTACCCATTCGTAATATACTTAGAATGTCTCGGAAACAGAATTCCCATGCCATTCTATTCCGACATATACGTGATGCGGATATCATTGGATTCTAATAGGGGTCTAAATGTCTAGTTCATAATAAGTAAATGTGGCGAAATGTAGTAGACTGGTAGATCTCCCACGGTACGAAATTCGTTCTATTACTATTCACATCGCTAGAATATACGAATCATAGTGATATAGAAGAGACCAATAGATTTCTATTCTATACTAGTTCCATTCCATTCCATTCCTTTTCTGCTCTTGTTCGAGATTTAGCAATTATACTATGATCAATTAATATCCATAATTTCTGGCTTCTGATTACTGTTTCCATTCTGTTCCGTTTCCAAATATGTAACCGTTTCAAGGTTCGCAATTCTCGAAAGGTCTATTAATAGACATTAGGAAAATACCAATTGCCATTCCATTGCTATATCTATTACATGCTCTATTATCGTTAACGTGTTCTGAATGTCTGTTAGTCCCAAATCTATTACTGGGTTCCTTTCTGATTCTCTTTCCATTCCTCATCACAGATTCTAAGTTCCTTTCCGAGTTACCATGTCTCAATAATCATTCGTATTCATGAAGGATTAGTAACGCAGTCCATGTCCCATTCTATTCTTTAATCTGCGTGCTTTTCGGGTTTTCTGCTTCATATGAATCTGTATCTGTATAGTTCTAAGTTCTGTTACTGTGTCCGTTCCAGATTATCCGTTGCCAATTCCAATATTCTATTCTATTCTATTCTATAGTTCTATTCCAATTGATGCTATATACCATCGACATACCAACTCTCAGGTTCCTATTCCATTCCTATTACCATAGGAATGAATGGAGTCCGAATCCAATGTCATGTCCATTCTTTTCCAATTCTTATCGGCAATTTCCATAGTCCAATTCAATATAGTTCTATTACTATCCTATTCTGATTCATGCATCTTTCTGCTTGGGCTGATAAACTTTCTTTCGTCATTCCATTCATATTCTATTCCAATCCATTCCATTCCTATTCCTATGCCTTGCGAATTATCGGCATTATCGCGTATCCAAATTACTAGCATCCATTACGCAATAGGCTAATTAACTAGTGTCCAAATATAGTTCGAAATTCTGATAATCGGCACTTCAATGGGTATATCGATTGCGAAAGATAGATCAGCAAATATAGTGTCACAATGCTTCGCATAATGGTCCAATATCCAATTCCATTGATATTCTCTACTTGGAAATTGTGAATGCGTGTTCTGTCACATTCATATTCTATTCTCATTCCTTCCAATAGATATTACCTATTCCGAGAATTCCTATTCAATATACTCAGATTCGCAAATGAATGGTTCAACCATGCAAAATAGCCATTTCCAAATACGGATAATGTTCGATTTAACTAGCTTCATTACTCACTCGTTCTCTTCTCATTAGCTCATATCGATATGACATATAGCCATTCGTAATATTCTTTCCATATCCGCGTATAATTCATAAATTTCACCGATGGCATTAACTTGATGTCAACTGATTCCGTATTCCATTACCTATTCACCATTGGCCTTCCCTTTCTGTATTCCATTCCATTCCAAATGCGTTATTTCCATAGCCTTTGTAAAACCTCCTCCATATCCTAATCTCCAGTGCCGCACTGTACATTGGTACCATATCCATATCTATGATGACTAATTCGTATTGCTATTCCATTTCGGCGTATTTATAACCCTAATCGAAATTCATATCCGATTACTGCGAATATTGGCCGATGTCCATTTATATCTCATTTCCGTAATATGATCAATCGGCGTTATTTACCTGGAATTCCTAAATTCCTATTCCATAAATGTATTGGTCCAAAATCCAAAAAATATAATCATTATACCTTTGCATAAACATTACAATATCTACTAATTCCGATTTACACTTAGGTAATCCCCATTCACAATTCCGAGTAATCCATTCCAAATATAGTCATATTACCGATTCCTTCCATATCACGGCATATCCATTCCGTCCATTCCGTTCACATATTCCTATAGAATTCAGGAACTGATTCCATTCAATTTTCTAATTCTTATTTAGACATTCCAGAATACTATTCGCAATTCACATGGCCCATCTCCATGAAGTATCCATATACCTATAAATCCAAATTCATAAGTCGCAATCAATACACATTCTCGGTACTATACTATGTTATACACAATTTGCCATTCCATGTGCGGCTATTGCATTCTTTTCACGGATTCCCATTGACATTGCTCATTCAATGACATAATTCCCTACATAGGAAATTGCGCAAATGGTATGTCTAATTATCCATTGCCTAATTCATTACCATTCTCATTCAAAACAAATATGTCCATTTATTTTAACCAGTCCTATTTACATTCACATCCATACCATTCATATTCCATTCCATACTATTCTTTGATTCCATACGTTCTTCTATTCCATTCCGTTCCGTTCCGTTCCACACTGGCCATTCATTTCCATTCATTCCTATTCTATTCTATTCTATTCTAGTTCTATTCTAGATTCTATGCATTGCACCGATTCTATTCCATTCCATTCCATTCCTATTTCTTCCTAATTCCATTCCATTCCATTCAAATCAATTCCTTCCGTTCCTTATTTCCATCTTCTTTCGCAATTCCATTCCATTTCCATTCCTATTCATTCCTAGTTCTATTCCATTCCTATTCCATTCCAGTCCTTATTCCATTTCTTTCTCCATTCCATTCCATTCGCCATTCCTATCCATTCCTAGTGTCTATTCCATTGCATCCTTTCATTCCACTTTCGCATTCCTTCATTCCATTCTATTCTAGTTCTATTCTATTTCTATTCTATTTCTTTCGCATTCTTCATCTTCCATTCCATCCTATTCATTTTATTCTTTCATTTCATTTCATGTTCATTGCTAGTTCTATTCTAATCTAATTCCATTCGCTATTCTATTCCATTCCTATTGCTGTTCGCATTCCATTCCCATCCCATTCCCTTCCCTTCATTCCGCTTCCTTATGTCCATTCTGTTCCATTTCTATTCTATTCTATTGATTCATTCAATTCTATTCATTCTGTTCGTTCCATTCCATTCCATATCTATTGTATTCCTATTCCTATTCTATTTCTATTACCATTCCTATCAGTTTTGCATTCCCTCTATTTCCCTATTCATGGCTCATTCCTTCATTTATTCTATTCTATTCTATTCTATTCCATTACCTTTTATTTATTTCATTCTTCTTCCTTTCCTTCGCTTTCGCTCCCATTCCATTCTATTAGTATTCCTATTCTATTCTGTCCTGTTGCTTCGTCCTCTTCTGTTTTATTCCTATTCAGTTTATTCCGTATCCTATCCCTAATACAATAACTGCGTTCTCAGCTTAGGACAAAGCTTGGAATACTCGGTGAATGGAATAGTGGATGCTCAGAGCCATTTTAGCATTGCTAGAGAATAATTTGCCTTTCTGTCACCTGGTTGTTAGTTTTTTTATATTTTAGCTGCCTCTTTAGCCCACAACTTTTTATTACACCAGAAGGTTCCTTATGGCCACTCCTGCTTAGCTGATGAGACTCAAAAAAAAAAAAAGAAGAAGAAGAAGCCAGTTTCTGCCATCTGCTGAGGAAACAAAAGCATTGCACAGTGGTTATTCTTTTAATTTCTTCTAATTAGCAAACACGGTGAGTTACCTCTGTTAAGATATATACATTTTCCCCCAAAGCACACACAAAGGTCACGTATTCTTATAGTGAAATATGAATGGCCATTAATTCAATTTTTTATCAGCTACATGAGGCTGGCTGAGGAATTCTGGGAGTTGAAGTTTCCAGATTTGGAGACCCCCTAAGCTAGATGCCTTGTGAGAAAGTATGCTCAAATAAACTGGGGTGGGATTGTAATGATGAATTCATTTAAAAAAATTGGAAAATCCAGAATGTTTTTTTTAAGCATACAGGTAGTCCTCGCTTTATGACCACAATTGAGCCCAACATTTCTGTTGCTAAGCAAGACATTTGTTAAGTGAGTTTTTCCCCATTTTACAATCTTTCTGGTCATATTGTTAAGTTAACAACATGGTTTTAAGTAATTGTGGTTTCCCCATTGGGAAATAAAGGTCATAAAGTAGCAGATTACAGGATGTGCTTTTTTGAGACACCTTTGTAATTTAGAGAGTTAGTGCAAGTGGAAAAGCAAAGAGAAAATACCCCACACAGGTTGTAACTTGTTCTATTCTCCCATTCATTTAGTTTGTTTGGCTGTGAAGTCAGATGCCAGATGGTTCCATGTCTCTCAACACCTGCTCTACCCATCTGCAACCAGGTAGCTGTAGTGAGAGGAGTATGTAAAAATTTCCAGTCAAGAAGCCCGAAGAATTAAAGCAGGGGGCTTCAAACTTGAAAGCTTTAAGACTTATGGACTTCAACTCCCAGAATTCTTCCTCCAGTCATGTTACCTCAGGAATTCTGCGAGTTGAAGTCCACAAGTCTTAAATTTTCCAAGTTTGAAGACCCTTGAATTAAAGGCTAGATATGGAATTAAATAGGGAGAGGACCAGGGGAATAACTAATTCCTGGATCCAATTCACCCAAAAGAAAAAAAGGACAAGGAGAAGGAAATGTCAGCAAAATGTCATCTGTTTTATTTCAGTGTTTTCTACTAAACATAGACACACACACACACACATTGTGTACATACATATGTTAATGTTACATTAATGTATATATACATTAATGTATCAATGCTATTACATTAATATAGTAACGCTACGTACATACAACAGGTAATAATGCAAAGTATAGCTAGCATATAAGGATATTTCATAAATACAGTAGAGGCAGTCCTCAACTTACATTCATTTAGTGACTGTTCAATGGCACTGGAAAAAGTCACTTATGTCCGTTTTTCACAATTATGACTGTTGCAGCATGGTCAAGTGATCAAAATTCAGATACTTCACAACTGACTCATATTTTATGATGGTTGCTGTGTCCCTGGGTCATGTGATCACCTTTTGTGACCTTCTGACAAGCAAAGCCAATGGGGAAGCCAGATTCACTTAACAACCATGTCCCTAATTTAAGCACTGCAGTGATTCACTTAACAATTGTGGCAAGTAAGGTCATAAACATGTCTCACTTAGCAACATAAATTTTGGGCTCAATTGTGGTCGTAAGTCAAGGGCTACCTGTATGAGGCAATATGGTGCTGTCAGCAAAAATTTTATCAAAGAATACTGACATAACATCATAACATAGCCAGAGGTGGTATTCAGCAGGTTCTGACCAGTTCTGGAGAACCAGTAGCGGAAATTTTGAGTAGTTCAGAGAACTGGCAAATATCACCTCTGACTGGCCCTGCCCACATCTATTCTCTGCCTCCCGAGTCCCAGCTGATCGGCTGGGTCTTCTTTTGTTGCCCTGCACAGGAGAACAGAGCTGGAAAGCAGGTTAGTGGGGTGGGACAGAATGGGGATTTTGCAGTATCCTTCCCCCAGGAGTGGAGAAGGAATGGGAATTTTATAGTATCCTTCCCCTGCCACGCCCACCAAGCCTCGCCCACCAAGCAACACCACACCCACCAAGCCATGCCCACAGAACCGGTAGTAAAAAATTTTGAATCCCACCACTGAACATTGCTATATATTAAGTTAAACTCAATTTCTGGTGATTTCATGAACAGGGAAATATAGTATTCTTGGCATCAATACCAAAGAGGTTAGCTACTATTCAAAGTGGTTGTGCACATTAGAAAACCTAAAATCTATTTCATTAGCTCAATAAACTAATGGGTTACCTTTTCTTCTTTGGCAGATTTTCTCTGTTAAAGCAATATATCAGGATGAAATTGGAGCAGCTTTTGAATTTGACAGAATGAGACCTTTAAGATGGGCAAACTTTAACTCAGCAACATGCTGGCTGGGGAATTCTGGGAAATTAAACTTCACATATCTTAAGGTTGCCAGATTTGAAAAAAAAAAACATTGTAGAGAATAACTATAGAATCTTGAAAGGCTGTCAGAGTTTCCTTCTGCCCCTATTATGCACAAAAGACTCAAGGCAGGTTATTTTGAGGTGGTTTCTTCTTCCCTGAAGGGCACTTGCACACATTCATTCATATTATCTCCACATTGCTCTGTATTCAAACATATTAGATTCTCTCCCTTGCCCTGCCCCCAACTGTAGGGATAGGTGGGGTATTTCAGTCAAACATCACTGAGCTTCTCATGGCATGTATTTCCAATTAAGAAAGGAAGAAATGATAGTGGTTTAAAACCAATTTTTTAAAAACAAATATAATTTCTGTGATGATTCATTGTTCATTTTCATTTTTAAATGAACTTGTTGGCAACCTCAATGACCAGGGTAGCTCTAAGCAACATGGTAAGTTACAGGAAGAGACAGTGAAGCTTATTTTTTTGCTTCTGGCAATTGCATAGCTCTTCTCCATCACAAATTTCTCATGGCATTTTTCAAAAATTCAGGATAGGAGCAAGAACTGCAGGGAAGGAGGGAAGATGTTTCCTCACATCTCCACCCCAATAAAAAAGACAACCAGCAAAGAGAAAGGATACTAAACAACAGGGAAACATTTAAAAGCTTAGACAAATCACCTGAGATAATAATGTAAATTTAAGTCTGAGCTGCTTCTACCTCCTGCACAGAATTTCATTTGAGGGAAAGAAAGGCAATGAAAGACAGCGCATATTCTAGGGCATGCAGTGACATCTAGCGTGTGTAATGCACAATAGGCATCAGACACGGTCTCTGTTGTGTATTTTATTCACTGAATTTGAAACTTCTAAAAAGAAATTATGACCAAGGAAACCCCAACCATGTTCATTTCTTACTCTGAAAATCCAAACAAGACTGCTAATAGCCGTAGATTGATACCAAAAGTTAATTTTTGTTTGAAAGAATCTTCTCACAAATATAAATGTGCTGCCTCAGAGAAACTATAATGTTGTACAACAGAAGTGTCAAACTCATGGCCCGCAGGCCGGATGTGTAATGCACTGGCCACACCCACCCCCGGTTTAGTGAATAGAATTCTTTACTGGCCAAGATTTGTCTTGATGCAAATGCTTTCAGGGTACATAAAAAAAAAGGGAGTTGTGATATATCATGTGATGACAATATGTTATTGCGAGTTTGACACCCCTGTTATAACAGTAGCAAATTAAGGCTCACTGATGCCCTCAGCACTGACAAATCTTGGTGTCCCCCTCCTTTGAACATACCATACAAACAAAGCCAAGCATAGACTATAAATATTTTTGTGGTGCCCCCTTTGGGCCTGGTGCCCTAAGCATGTGCTTAGTCTACTTAATGGTTAAATCACTACTGGTTATACATATTCCAATTTTCCAAGCAGTGATAACTCAGTAGGTGGGAGACTTTAGAGATTTTTAAAGGAGAGAGGTAGATCCTTTATTTCCAGCCAAGGTCTTTGCTTGGATAATGAACAGAATGCTGGAGTGCAGACACATTTCAGAACAATGGAGTTTGAAAGGAACAAAGTAATCTTGATTAGAATAATAGCCAAACATGATTTATTCAAAATATCTTGTCCATACTGAAGTTAAATTACTTAGAACAGTTACAGTGAGAACACCCTGTGAGTGTTGTAATGTCCTTGTTCTCTTACATCAAAAATTACATTTAACTGGTAACCTGGAGGGGTTTTTCTGGGGATCTGTGCCTCTAAATTCAGCTTTTGCATCCTTGTGATGGTCACAAGAGGTTTATTGTCATTTTCTAAATTTTTCTTGAGTCTCAGTGTGTTTCATGTTGTTATAGCTTGTGATTTAAAAAAGAGGGCCTGATAATTTGTGCACATATCCCTTATCACTGATTTGGCATCAAGAGAATATCCCTTACAAATTGTTGCATGAAAAGCCACCTCAAACAATGTAGAAGTAATAATCAGAAGTAGAATCACTGCACAAGAAGGAAAGACTGTGCAGAATCGGATAGCTCACCTTAGAATGGTAAAATAAGGGTGAATCAGATTATTATGAAATGATGGAATAAGTTTTATCAGTGGTTGCAAAAAAGAAGGGAAGGTTGGAACAAAAATAACCAGGATGAATAGAATTAAAAAGTAAATATTATATCAATAATATGAAAGTTAATAGTCTAGTTATATTTTTGCATGTATGGCAAATATAATGTCAAAATGGCTACACTGTGTTCTATACTTATAGTTGTAAATAATAAAAAATATATATAAACAAAAAAAAGAAGGTAAGATCTAGGATCCTGTGACTGACCAATGTATTGAGAAACCATGTGTTCATGTAATTAAGGGAGCAGCTCAGCTTCTGTTAGATGAGAGAGAAGAAACTTGGACAGAAATCCTTGAATATGAAACCACCTCATCAGCTATTTTTCACTTTTCATTCATTCTGACTTCAGTATGAGATCAGTTCTGAGGTGGCTGAGACTGCAACAGGCCCTCAAAGTCACTGATGTGCTCAGATTGAACCAATGTCCAACACTATGAGAGTTAAAAGGGATGGAGGATTAAATTTATTCTGCATCAGAAAATCTTAATACATTTCTGATCAGTACTGGATGTTAAACCAGAATAGGAAAGAATTCTTGTAAGTTTTCGTTCTTGCTAATTTTAGCCCCCATGCCAATTCCACTGTTTGTTTTACCCCAAAAGAACCAACCTAGTGGATAGTTTAGAGTAGTTAACTCCTACAGTTCTTATCCATGGACATGCTGGTAGGGACTGATGGGAGTTAAAATCCAAAATATCTGCATGGACTGTTAAGTACACATAAAAGAGACATTTTATCATGTATAGTGGATGTATAAAAAAGCCGAAAAAACTTTGAATGCAAATAAATGTACTAATTCTGAAGATTTAAAATGCTTATATACAATTGAAAACATAGGCTGTTCTTTTAGGATTAATAAACAGACAGCTAGGAAAAAACCACGGAACTTTGTTTTCATATATGACAACTTCAGCGAGATTACTATATGCTCAAAAATTGAAAAGTTTGACATTAACCACCTTGGAAATTTGGCTGGTGAAGATGGAATTTGTAGAAATCGCAAAATTGAGTTTCTTGATTTGAGGAAAAAACAGTATCAACATTTATGGCTTACTGAAAACCCTTTACAGACTTTTTGCATGTAACAGGAAAAAAAATGCATTTGTGATTTTGATGATTAGGAAAGAATGGATAAGAGAAAAAAGTGAGCTTTTGTTTTTGTAACTAGAGAGTAAGAGATAATTTTGTAGCCTTGTTTAATTTGCTGCAAGGAAACTGGAGGCTTCTATTTCTTTTTATTTATTTATTTTCTTTCTGCACTTCTGTCTTTTTTTCTGTTCTCTCTCTTTTTCTTTATTATTCTACATTAATTTTAAACTTTTAATGTCATAGTTTACTATTTTCTCCTCTTCACTAGCATTTGAAAACAACTTGATAATCAATCCAATCAATCAATTAACCAACCAATCCATCCCCCCCCCCCNCCAATCCCCCCCCCCCCCCCATTTCATATAACTAGAATAAATTCTCTATTGGCTCAGAGAGAAAACCTTTCTCCATGCCCAACTAGATGCTTCTTCAAATCCTGCAAACAGCACATGAGCCACATCATTGTCCCTCCATCCTTATCTTTTCAAGCAGTCAAGTCTGAGAAGCTATTCTGGAGATAATCTATAGCTACCGTATCATGGTTAACAGGCTGATTCTCCATGAACTTTTCTAATTCCATCCATTGCTGTTAGTATTAAAAATGACTCTGCTAGCCTGCATATTTTCTAACCTTACTGTTAGAAAGGTCATCGGCTCTGTTTTCAAGTTGGATGAATGCTTCTGCATCCTTGTAAGTCCTGTGGACTACACTTGATTTGAACCAGGCATCTGCTCTCTTTGGGGGTCTCTCAAACAGCTATGAAAGATTGGGCACTTGCAGTGTGTACAGCTTGCATTTGACTTCAGGTAGCCTATACTTTATAAGATTGTTTATGATTTTGTTTTCCAAATGCTGATCTTAGACTAGAAGAAAAATCTCCAGCAAAAGACATAGCCAGCCCCAAAGTTACCACTGCACTTTATTCAGTACATATCTAATACAGTCTAATTCTCCCACCAGTACTGACAGGGCAAATCACTAGTATATAAACAGAAAGCAAATCCCATTCCCTGCTAATACAGATGATGTTACCTAATTGGGTAATGAAACACATGCAAGAAAATAACCAAGCTCAGAGAGCATAAAAGACCTCACAATAAATCTATTTTCATTTTGCTGGAGTTCCTGGTAATAGTTCAGTTTATAATTACATACTCTTACCATAATAAATCCTGACTGTGAAAAACAACTCACACTTCACATACTTATATCTGCATTTTCCAACAGCAGACACCATAAATAGGAATTTTCTTTATTCACTTATTTTTATGAGCAAAATAAGGAATTGCCTTTATTAATTCTATTTTTAGTCCCCTTATAAGTGATACCTTTTAAGGTACCCTATAATAAGGAAACAAAAGTAAAATCCAAAATGTAGAGAAAAACAATAAATTGCAAACAGCAAAGACTAAACAGGTTTTAAAACACAGCATAACAACAGAACTCTGTAAAGATGGAGAATATTTATAGTTCAAGGTTGACATGAGGAATCCTTGGTGTTCTCTGAGTTTGCTTGTTTTCTTGCAGATGTTTCATTACCCAATTAGGGTAATGCTTGTAAGGAGTGCGGTTTGTTGTCAGTTTATATTCCACTGACCTACCCTGTCAGTGTTGATGGGGGTGATCTTGGAGATTCTGTAGTTGGGCTGTTTACTGTTGGCTTCTTTGGCAGTTTCTTGATAGCTTATTGCTTACTTGATTATTGTTCTTTTTTTTTTGAAGAAAATTTTATTGATTTTTAGAAACAAACATAAACAAACACAACACAGAACATGAAAACAT
>BHFT01054892.1:0-12388 GCA_004320025.1 Laticauda laticaudata
AGCCTATTGACTGAAAGGCAAAAACTGACTTCTACAACTAACAAAGCCCTGTCACACTGCACAACGGATGGTAAGAGGATGTAAAATGGGAAAAACACTTGCCATCCGTTGGTTAACGCGATGCTTCTGTTTTGTACTCAACTGCAATACGTTTTGGTCTTCCTCTTTATCCGTCCAGCACCGTCTACTGACGTTCATCTGCTCAGAGGGTTTTTTGAGCTGCTCAAAACTTTTGCGCGGAACAATGTATCCAATGCGTCATTCTGCATCCGCTAGGCATCCGCTAGGCATCCATTCTGCATCCGTTACGCATTCCGATATATACGCTGGGCATCCGCTACGCACTCCGCGCAACTTGAATCCACTCCACGGTAAAACGGACGCAGGGAGGAAGCGGAACGGATGCGGAACGGATGCAGAACAGTATGCAGAACGGATGAAAGCGGATGCAGCTCGCAAAGAAAGCACTTAAAACAGAAAAACATTCACAAGGGGACCTATCTTGGATATTAAGGAGTGTCTAGAGGATGCCTAGAGTATGCAAGGGACAACATAGTGGAAACCTATACTGCCTATAAAAAGGGGGACAACTCATCTGGATCTCACTTTCAGACTAGCCAGCCGGCTGTGCAACCTCTGCAGCCTTCATCTGGCTCTTTCCTCTGTTCCACAGCATCCAGTAAGTCCACATGGATCGTAAAAAAGTCCTTTTTGGCAGTCACCATCATTTCTGCAACACATGCGAAGCCATCTACAGGCTTCTTTCAAAATCTGTTTATACGGGAAGAAAAGGAGGGGGGCAAGAAGGCGTCTGGGTCCGAAGATGGATCGGGAGAAGAGCAGAGTACGGACTGTAACAACAAACCTGATGGTTGCAAGCTCAGGAACGAAGAACACTCGTGCATTTCCAAAACTTCATAAGGTGCCTTCGGCACGTTTGACTTAGAGTTGTTTGGCAGCGGCTGACACCAGGTTGACCAAAGGCAAACACCAACTTCCGGCCCACGCTGGAACCTGGGCTCAAGGTGGCACTGACTCTGCCGCCAGCTGGCCTCAGGGGCCACCTACAGGAGCATGCAGTACGGCTGGAGGGTGCCACACAACCCATCAGCATGTGTGGTCAGAGAAGTGGTGGCAGCCTCATCGAAAAATACATGGAGGAGCTCCTCCAGTACCCTCCACTGAAGAAGGCTGAAGAAAATTGCAGAGCAATGGTATCAGAGGTGGAACTTCCCACACACCGTTGGAGCCATAGATGGGAGCACGTGGCCTGCAAACGCCACCAAGGTCGGGGTCCACTATTTCAACTACAAGGATTATTCAGGTCGTCCTCTTCACCATGGTCGATGCTGATACAAGTTCATGTACATCGATGCTTCAGGAAACGGCTTTCATGTTCAGATGCCAGGTATACAACGCCAGTGACTCAAGGAGGGCCTGGAACGCAACCTCATCATGGTTTCCCAGATCCAGACCTACTGCCCAACAGACACACAAGATGTGCCTACTTCATCGTGGGGATGACGCCTTTCTCCCTCATAATCTACCTCATGAGCCCTAAACCTCCAGACTCCTGACCCATAAAGAGAGGATCTTCAACTACAGGCTGTCCAGGGCAAGGCGGGTGGTGGAGAACGCCTTTGGCATCCTGGCCAACAGTTCCAGGTACTTCTTCACCACCATGCAGCATCGCCCACAGACCATGAGGAGCATCGTGGAAGTTTGCTGCATCCTGCACAATCTCATGGGCACCGCTACCCCAGTCTTGCAGGAACATGCTCGTGGAATCTCTTAACAGGGCAATGGGGACATGGAAGCCTGGGGAATGGAGGCAATGGCGAAACCTGATAGACACTAAGGATGTTGCAAGGACCCCAACAGAGCTTCACGTGAAGGAAGAAGCAGCGCAACCTCCTGAGACACTGCTGCACACTCCCAGCTGGAGCAGTGGAGTGGCAAGACAGGATGATAGATGATTAATGGATGCTTCCCTTCAGCCTGTCATCACACTGATGAGATTGGGCCATGTTTGTTGGGGGCTACAATGAACAGAGCGTTTAATAAAGGTTTGTTGTTTATGTTGAATGTGTGGGATGATTATTACATTATTATTGATAATAAAGGGCCCATTGATGTGACACCTGGAGGGTGGACCATTACAGTCCCACTGTGCTTGCACTGGAGGTTTATCTATCCCACAGCTATTACACCCTCCAAAAGTATCCCTGCTCATTCCACAGGTTATCCCTGCCCATCCCACAGCTATTACCCATCCCAAAGGTATCCCTGCCCACCCACTGCTATCTTAACCCATCCCACAAGCATGCAAAGGCTTAAAACCATTTCTAAAAGTTTCCACAAGACTTTATTTAAAAAAAAAGAAATGAAGCAAGTGTGTGAATCAAAGATAGACTTTATTAACAACAAGCTGTAAAAGAAAAATGACCCAAGTCAAGTGTCCAAATTAAAGTCTACAGGTAGGCTCCCAGTCCTCTGGCACTCCTCTTGGTCACTCGGAGGTTTGCCCAGTCTCAGGGGTGAAGGTCCAGGTGCTTGTGGAGGTGGCTGGTGCTGGAGTGCTGGTCTGAAGCCCACTGGGGTGCCTGGCCCTGAGAGGACAACAGGTGATAGTGTGTTGAGAAAGCTCTCGCGACAGCTGGCCCAGACCGTGATGTTGAGAGCTTCTTCCTCCATGCCATGGGGTGTCAGCCCCCAGTACCGATGACAGATGTACTGAGGCCGGGCTTTGCTGGTTGGGGTGGAGGAAGGAGCAGTGTAGTGGGGCTGTCTTGTCTGCAGCTGGTGAGGACCGGTTTGGTGGGATCGGTGGCATGGGTGGCAATCAGTTGGCATCGTTGGCATCGTTGGCATCGTGAGCATCAGTGTCGTGGGTGGCATCGGTGGATGAGTGGAACCAGTGGCACGTGTCGTCCCAATGACTCTGTGCTGGACTGGGAAGGGCTGCTTGCCTGTCTGCTTGGACTCCTTGGTGCCATAAGCCCTGGTAGGTGAGGGGGCTGTGGAAAGCCTTGGAATGGGAGGGACAATCACCTGGGTGGAGGAGCAGACCTGGAACTGGGTGGGAGCAGGTTCCTCTGGGTCTGGAGGGTTGTGAAAGCAGCTCGGTGATCCGGTCCTTCACCACCCTGTACTGGGGGTTCTGCCATGTCCGTGAGGGTCTGGTGACATAGGTGAGGAAGGGCTTGCGGTTGGAGTCGGTGTGGAACCAGCTGAGAAAGGATATCTATGCTGGTCCAGATGGTGTCCCTGATCTCCAGCAGACATGTGGCTCTGCCCCTCCTGTCTGGCTCTCTTCCTTTCTGTGGAGGTGGAGCTGGGTGGATGGCGGGTGTGACTGTGGTGGACGTGCGTCTCGTTCTTCCCACCGCACCAGGGAGTCCTCCATGCGTCCACCACGGTTACAACAGCCTGTCCACGTGTTTTCCGCCATTGGCACGCTCCACAGAAAACCTGCCTGGGACAGAGCTGACTCTCGGCCAGGAAGAGGACTTGGCTTCAGCAGGCTGCCGAGAGAGAGGTAGTGAGAGGTGCTGGCTGGTGCTCCTCGGAGCGCGATCTCACCTCCAGGAAGCTGCAACCTGGCCATGACGTAGGTCTCTCTGTCCGTCAACTTAACCATGGCCTGGCCGATTTCTTCAGGTGCAGCTTCCCGTACCAGGTGTGCATGTGCTTCCACCAGCCGAGGACCACCTCCGAAGTGTAGCCACACTCTCTTGCTTCTCTCTCCAAGCAAATGCTTCCACGTTGGTGTCCCTGACAGCGGTGTCCCTTCCGCCACAGATAGTCTTTCTTCTCAGCCACTCCAGCACCTCATCCTCAAGTTCCTCCTCAATGGAGTATTGCCTCCTTCTCCCGTCCCTGCATTATGCCTCTTCCTCCCTTTGGCAGGACCAGATGGGCCCTATTAGAGGGCTCCCAGGTTGTAGGGGCTGCCCCTCACAACCCACCAGCAGCAGCAGCACCAGCAGGATCATCAGCAGCAGCAGCAACAGCAGCAGCACCAGCAGTATTATTCATCATCATCATCATCATCAGCGCAGCAGCAGCAGCCAGCAGGACCAGCAGGAGCAGGATCAGCAGCAGCAGAAGTAAGCACCGCAGCGCGCAAGACCAGGAGCACGAGCAAGGACCAGGAGCACGAGCAGGACGAGCAGGACGAGCAAGACCAGGAGCAACGAGCAGGACGAGCAAGACCAGGGGTATGGAGCAGACCAGCAGGAGAGGAGCAGCTCAGCAGGGTACGCACGAGCAGAAGCACCACGCCAGGAGCAGCCTCAAGCAGAGTAATCACGAGCAGAAGCACCCACTGCCAGAAGCAGCATTAATCAGCTCCTCCAGAAGCAGAAGCAGCAGAAGCCCCAGTACAAGCCCCAGTAGAAGCAGAGTCAGGACAGGGGGCGGGAGGTGGGCCCTATCCCTCTTGCCAGGATGGTGGCATTTTGCTGCTTTCTTTTCTTCCCCATGGTTGTTGAGGTTGTGGCTTGGCGGGAGGCTGGCAGGGAGGCTGGGCAGGCACCAAGGTGGCAGGAAGGCTTGCAGGCAGGCAGGCACCAAGGCTGGCAGGAAGGCAGGCAAGCCACCAAGGCTCGCAGGCAAGGCATGCACCAAGTATGCAGGCAGGCATCCACCAAGGCTGCAGGCAGACTGGCTGGCAGGGAGGCTGGAAAGGCAGGCTGGCAGCAAAGGCTGGCAGGCAGGCAGACAGCAAAAGGCTGGCAGGGGGCTGGCCAGGAGGGTGGGAGAGGCAGGCTGGCAGGAAGGCTTGCAGCAGGCTTGCAGCAGGCATGCAGGCAGGGCAGGGCAAGGGCAGGTCACATCCGTCCGGCAGCAGGTCTTTCCTCCGAGTGGTGACCTGCTTCTGAGCTGCTTCCCTTATATCTGTGGCGGCTTTATGCAATGCCATCCCCCCTGCATGGCAATTAACGCCAGGCATCCTTAGGCTTCCGCTGTGTATCCGCTAGGCTTCCGCTCTGCATCCGCTTCATTCGCTGTGCTCCGCTGTGGATCCGCTTCATCCGTTCCGCGTCGCTCTGCATCTGCGTCCATCCGTTCCGCGTCCGCTTTGCTGAGGTCCCCCGGATGTGCCATCCACTTCTCATCCGCTTCCATCCGCTAGCTTCGTTCCGCATCCGCTTTCCATGCGGCTCTTGCGTCCTCCCCCCGTCTGTTTCCTTTCTGTGTTATCCGCTCTGGTTATGCAAATGTTTGCCCCTTTGAGAGCGGATAACAATGGATGGAATGGAACATTTTTCTCATCCATTGTGTCCTTTTTACTAACGTTTTGCATCCGTTGGGCAGTGTGACAGGGCCTTAAGGCATTCCTTGCCACAAGCTATATAAGGCTTTATATACTCAAAATATTTTTAGCACATTGTATGAAATTATTAGAAAAGTATATTCATCACAACAAAGTTGTTAATAAAATATTATACACATCCCGTTAAACAGGGTCAAATATATTGTCACAGTAATCTTGGGGATGAAAAATATCTTTGAACATTTTGAATCAACTTAGATTTGTAAGAGAGAACAGTGTGATTAATGGAATTAATTCAGACATGGATTTAATATTTGGTTTTGTGTCTCTGTATGCTCATTTTTTTATGGAACATTACAAGAATTATGCCTCAATAAGAAAATTTGGTATAGTCAGGAAAAGGTTACATGGATTTAGATACTTTGGGGTTTTGGGGGGGCAGGGGAGGGTTGATAATTTAAATTTTTACTTTCCAGGTCAAAATCTAAAATTGGTACTGTTGTAAAATCAAACCGTTGCAGAGAAGTAAATATTTATTTAAAAGACGGCCGCATATAAATTACACACACAAAAAATGTTTCAAATATTCTTGGTTATTGCTGTTTCTGAAAAAACAGAAAAACCCCATGGTGGCTGTTTTTTAAATAATCAACTGTATGGAAATTTTATTCCTCCTGACCATGTTTGTGAAGTTTCATTGGAAACCCACACCTATATAATATATCCTATATATTATATTACATTTTGCTAAATCTAGAATAAAAAAAAAAAAACTTATGGCTNAAAAAAAAAAACTTATGGCTAAATCCATGCTATGCATGCACTTAGGTATTGACCTTCCAAACATGTAAAAATGAAATTCATGAATGAAGGTAAATATATGTGCCTGCAACATTACATTGCAGAATCCAATTTGGGTTGGTCACTGGAAACCTCTGGTCCTGCTGACAAACTCAGATTGGATCTTGCAGAAATGAAATTGTTTATGTCTTACAAGGTAAACCAGACTATGAAACACCTATTGTGTAGGTCATATATCCTCACAGAGCAGCTTTCTCCAGAAAATGCCAGATGTGGCTATAATAACCAGTCCTTAGGAATAATAGACTGCCTATCATATTAGAGAAACATTACAAGTGGTCAAAAACAAAGGGTAAAGTTAGAGGAAGAAAAACGATGAACGATCTTATCAAAAATAGGGATGGTATATAACTATAATAATTAACTACTAAAAATATGAATGAATTAAACACAAAGAATGAGAATTGTATTGTATGTGAACTATCATAGTATTATTATTGTTAACTTATGTGTTATTATATTATTAGTATTATTAGTAAATGGGACAATATTTTTTCAATATTACTTATGCTGTTTTCATAAATAATATACCCAGTCAAAACACTGTATTCAAAAAATGTTTATGTATAAAATTAAAAAAAAAAAATAGAGAAACATTACGGAATATATCTTACCTGTTGTCATCCAGATTTATGGAGTTCTCATTTGCAGAATTTCTAATCAGCATGGAGAAGGCTGGTCTAAACAATGAAAATAATTTTCAGCTAATCTTAGCAAGCTTCTTTATACGTATATAGTTGTTAGAAGATACTCTCAGGCAGCAATAAAGTAGATATAAATACTTCAGTCATGCAAGTTAGGTCAACAGTCTCTGGCTTTTCTTGACAAACCAATCAGCGCTTAGCCAACTTGGGAAACAGACTTCTCTGCATTGTTGCAGTGCACTAATAGATACCATAATCATATGTTATAAGCATGAGATTGCAGTATCTCTGCATTCCTTTAGTTGGTTTACCAATGATAAGCAACAGAATTTACAAAGGATGGGTAACTAGACTGAGACATAATGCAATAAAAATGATATTCAACAGAATTATTGACGCTAAATATACACATCTATTGACTTAAAAATTCCTGTTTACCTACTGTTCACACACCTGCCAGTTCTAATATTAGTTACAGTAGCTTTTCTCAGGATTTCTCATGGTCAGCTAAATGTTTACCACATGCTGGGGAATCTAGGTATCATGAATGTCTGCTTTTAAATAACTCTTATAAATGAACATTTGGTAACATTCATACATTCAACTCTATTTGATCAAGTTTTTAAGAAATTTATTGATAAGGCACAAATATGAGATTTACTGTATATGAAGTGGCCTGATATAATCATTGATTTTTGGCAGTGCTCTGCCCTCATCAATGAACAGAAAAGTTTTGGAGTTGGTTTTTTTTTTAATCAGTAAATGTAACATTACTATTCTCATATTTATTTATTTAATTGATCATGTTTTGAAATCATCCCTCTCCCTCACAGAGGGACTTTGGAATCTCATTCTCTATATCCTATTTGTAGATAGCTACAGATTATTAATATATTACTATAGATACTTATATAATGTAAGTGGTACAGTGGCCTAGAGGTGAAGATGCTCACTTCCCATTGGGAAGGCTGATAGTTCAATCCTAGGCAGTAACAGATGTTTCTCTATCAGGGCACAAAGAGAAAATATATGCTGTGAACTCTGTGTAGGCATCAAGAAGGGCATCTGGCCAGTAAATGCTCAACTCCATTCAGTTGTCCCAATCTCACCCAAAACAAGGGATTAAAGGGTTGTAAAAAGAAAAGAAAACCCTACAGATACATATATCAGAGAGGAATTGCC
Organism: Laticauda laticaudata; assembly: GCA_004320025.1. NCBI lineage: Eukaryota > Metazoa > Chordata > Lepidosauria > Squamata > Elapidae > Laticauda > Laticauda laticaudata. The sequence continues at coordinate 7,966 of BHFT01054892.1, forward strand.
TAGTAACACACTGGCTTATAACAAAATGTTATAAGCAAATAGTGCAATATATTGCTAAATCTCATACATATGCTTCATCTGAGAAATCAGATTTGTCTTGATTATTTGGTGTAACTTGCCAACACACAATCAGTTATTGAGACACCACTTTATCTGGTTGTATTCTTCTTGTTCTCCTCTTATTGTATCTGCAAGAAAATAGAATTGATAGCATTAAGTGACTTTATAACAGGCCTGATCTAGTGAAAGAGAAGGATTTAAATCTCATTGGTTTCAGCATGAGAGAGCATAATGAATATGAAAGAGAAGAATGCATCTCCTGTATTACTTCAGTTTCTTATTGTGCAATGACCTATACTATTATTGCTGAATTTGGCACCACCTTGGGAATTCAGCCACAACTATTCAGCCTGCTTTTTCACAATTTAACATCAATGTAGTTTCTGGTTGTAGTAAAGCCCAGGGGTCTACTCAAACAATTAATTGGTGCATTTGTTTGCTTTGAAATTTCCTGCCATAAATTTTGACTATCAAAGTGAGCTCCACTGGGATGCGTAAATCTAAAACAGAAGTGCAGCAATAAAACATAATAATGCTTATCTCTTACCTGAATACATACCATAGCCTCTAAAATCAAAGGAAAAGCATTATACCTTTGCCCAGCAATGGGATTTATCTTTGAATACATGATGATCTGCTTGCTTAGACTAGAATTCCATCACATTCAAACACACTGTTGTTCAAAACAGAGAAATATTACAAAGATAGTGGCTTCTATTCCTGTGATGATCCATATTCAACTGCCATGTTTTTGTTTGTTTGTTTAATGTATCAACTGCTGAAGAATAAATGGTGTCTCGTTTGATGGCTTTTCAAGAGAAAGATAAAACACAAATAAGAATAAGTGTGTTTGGAGACATCCCATTGATGGATATGAAAATTCTGCAAATATTGATTGTGTAATTGGCACATTTCTAAACTGTGGCAAAGATATGCTGATGCTGGACTCTGAATATGATATAGACACTTCCTAAGTCTGAAGCTACTTTATGCAGGCCGCATGGATGCCTTTGAAAATTACCCTTGGATTGGAAGGTGCTGTTTGTATGATGAATATAACCTTTTTGCAATACTTAAATGGGGCTTCCATTTTAGTTTTCTTTCCCAGTCTGGTGACCTCTTCCCTTTGTCTTTGTCTCTGTTATATTTTGTTTCATATTTTCTTTCTTTCCTTTGGAAAATACTGCTATCCCAATCTATTGCAATCCTTCCTTCCTTCCTTCCTTCCTTCCTTCCTTCCTTCCTTCCTTCCTTCCTTCCTTCCTTTCTTTCTTTTTCTTTCTTTCTCCGTTCTTTCTTTCTGTCTTTCTTCCTTCCTTATCGTCTCACTCTCATCTCTCCTCCTTTTCTTCCCTCCCTCCCTCCTCTCTTTTTCTCCTTTTTTCTCTCTTCCCTTCTTGCTTTCTTCCTCCCTCACCTCTTTCTGTCTTTCTTGTTTTCCCTTCTCTCTCTCGCCTTCCTTTCTTTCCCTCCCTGTTGGTCCCTCCTCCCTTTCTTTCTCTTTCTCTCTCTCCTTTCCTTCTTTCCATTCCCTCCCCCTTCCGTCTTCTTTCTCTTCTTTCTTTCTTTCTTTCTTTCTTTCTTGCTTGCGGTGCTTGCTTGCTTGCTATGCTTGCTTGCTTGCTTTGCAATGCCTTGCGGAAAAAAGGACTTTCTCCCTCCCTGCTCCTCCCTCTCCTCTCTCCTCTCTCTCTCTCTCTCTCTCTCTCTGTATGTGTGTGTGTGTGTGTGTGTGTTTGCGTGTTTGTGTTTGTGTTTGTGTTTTAAAAATAAAATGATAGATAATGCAAGCCCAGTTTTTTTTCTTGTTCTTCTGATCGATGACTCTCCACACCATCTCAACTATTTTGTGAAACTGCCTATAAGTGGATATTCTAGATGGGTCCTTTGGAATTCATCAACATTAGGCAATATTGTTGTACAGAAATTGAAATCAAACAGAGACACATCCGGTAATCTATGTGAAACCAAAACTATTCTGTCGAACAGACTTTGGGATGATAGCTCATTGGCCTGGGACAGAGGACTGTGCTTTAAAGTTTCTGATTGGTAAATAGAATCAAGAAGATTCCAAACTGATTTTTTTGTCCAGCTCCATGCTTCTTTATGGGTGGAGACAAACACTGTCCATTCAACATACCTTTAGCACAATAATGAATTTTCACAAATTCTACAAATTCAGAATTTGGAAAAAAAGAGAATAAGAAAGGTAGCACATGTAGGGCATACATAAGTAAAGGGGAAGCAGGGGTGGGATTCTACAGGTTTGCACCTATTCGCTAGAACCGGTTAACATTATAAGCAGTTCAGAGAACCAGTTGTTAGAAGAAATTACTGGCCTAACCCTGTCAGGAAGACAGGAAGGAAACATTCTGATGTTGCTTACAGAAACTGCCTCTCCATTACATTCTTGGCAAGACGACTTCCTGTCTCAGGAACTTCTCTGGAGTTTTTTTTCCTCCTTTGCTGGTACTTTGCTTGTGTGGAATGACCATTTAAAGTTACAGTGGCACTGAAAAAGTAACTTATGACCATTTTTCACACTTATGATTGTTGCAGCATCTCCACAGTCATGAGAGGCCAGGTGAAGAGATGCGTGCCTCAATGTGAATGATATTGAGTTGGCCACACCCAGCCAATGACATTACTACCAAGCCACGCCTACAGAACCGGTTATTAAAAAATTTGAATCCCACCCCTGAGGGGAAGTACTGTTGATTGGAAAATCTTATAATAGCAGTATATTGTTTTGACTGAATGACAGTTTTCTGAAAAATAAAAATGGGAGTGAAGCAAAATTCTGCTCAGTGAACTATTTGTGCCTTCAGAATCCCAAACATTCTTATTTCTGCCCTTGCCTGGCTAAACTAAAATTTCTTGGAAAATATGTGGAGTATAAATAAATAATCTCATGTATTTTCAGAGCACTAATACCCTTCCTTTTATTTTGTAAAATGAAGCTAGGGCAATGGAACTAGAGAACCCATAGCAAAAGAAAAGTTCCTGTTTTCTATTATAACAAATACATACATTTCTAGCTGAGCTCTATAGAGTATGTTGATGACAGTAATTTTAAGTTTTGCAGATTGTTCTGAGAGTATATAGAATAATTCCTTTGGGCACAGATATTCAGAAATTCAATTAAGTGGATTAAGTTCGTGCATGTCTGGGAATGTTTGCTGGTCACCTGGGTGCAGTGAGAACAAAGAAGATCCTTGGGTGGTTTCAGGGATTGTAAAGCATCTCATTTGATTCTTCCCACAAAGATGGCTCAGAGCTCAAATGTCAAGCATTTGAGAAACAAACAGGAAAGGCAAACAAACTTGCGCCTTAAAAAAATAAAACCTTCCTCTTCAGAGTTGCCATGTTACCAGAATGTAAACAATGCAAAGAAGCTCTTACAGAATGGAGTGGAATTGCAATCCAAGATGTTCCTTGAATAGCAAATAGCAAAAAATGAACATAAATAATACCTGATAAACATTGCAAAGTCCAGGCAAGAATCAGGTTGACTCCCAATTAGATGCAGTATAAAACAATGTAAATGCAGTCGGAAAATGACTCAGGAATAGGAAAGGTTTCATTATTAATATTTGATCCTGGACAGGTCAGAGATAATGACGGGGGTGATTTATGACAAATAAAAACAACCTTGTAGACTTTCTACAAGTAAATTATAATAACAGACTTTTAACAAAGGGTCCTGAACTTAAATTTTGCTGTTCTGTAAGCTGTTAACGATTTTTTTTAATTTGCAAGATATAGAATGTATGACTGGTCAAAGGGGTTGCAAGTAGATGCAAAGCTTGTAAATTTTGGTTCTGCTTTGCAAGGGGGCAGATATTATTGTAATAATTTGTCAATGTTCAATTTGGCAATAATATATGGAGGTTTTTTTAATTAACATTTTTTCATGTTCTTGTCTAGTTTGCCTCTGTCTTTTTTTTCTTTTCTATTTTAATATTTTGAATAAAATTTAAAAATGAAGTTAAAAAAAAGAAATATTACTGCTAGAAATGATTCTGTAATAATTGTAAATATAGTCTTTAAAAATTCTAAGTTGTCTGCAACACTCCTTGAGTGAAATGTCCCCTTGTTAAGGTCCTGTCCTTTTTACTGAGAGTGGCAAAATATAATATGAACTGCTCTTTTAAAAATGTTCCAAAGAAACCTTGACACTGGGTAGGCTAGATGTCTTTTGAATGCTTCCTCAGTGGCTTCATCAAAAGTGTAAACAGCATAGTTTTAAGGCCCTGTCACACTGGCCGACGGATGCAACACGTTTCTAAAAAGGACACAGCGGAGGAGAAAAATGTTCCATCCGTTGTTATCCGCTCTCAAAAGGGGCAAAAATTTGCATAAC
>BHFT01054893.1:0-18710 GCA_004320025.1 Laticauda laticaudata
ATTGTTGGTTACTAGTTGTTCCAGTCCCAGATTTGTAACAGCATTGTAGAAGGTTGCATGTATGGGTTCAGTTGTAAATTAGTTTAGGGTCCAGTTAATATGAGGTAGATTGAAGTCACCAAGAAAGATACAAGTGTGTGGGCAGGATGTTGCCGATGTTAGTAATATATTTAGCTTGTTTCCATGTTCGATGTCATAATCAGGTGCTCTGTAACATAATAAGAATCGAAATGTGATATTTAAGGATAATTCACAGATGATGGTCTCAGGAAGACAAGCTCCTGGGTAACTTGCATGTTTTTTAGATGTAAGGACTTTTTATAGAAGATAGCAACACCATCTCCTCTATGAATTTCACGATCTGATCAGTAAACAAGCTAGATAATGTGTGTTGCTTTTTTCTCATCTCTCTTCCTCTGCTCATTTATTGTTGGATGCCATTGTTTTGTGATGGGGAGGCTCCTAGTGTAGAATGCTTATGTCTGTGATTTGGTTAAAGACATCCTAGATGCCACCATGCAAACTTTTGCCAAATATTTTGAACTTTCAGTGTAAAGATGAAAGTGAGAGTTAACTGCTTTAGTATATTTGAAAGTTGCAAAGGCCATGCAAGCCCATGATCTTTGTCAGGAAACATGTTCCATTGTGAACTGTACGAATAGACTTTGATGTGAATATGACTCATTCAAAGAGGAAGTCGTGTGTGTGTGTGTGTGTGTGTGTGTGTGTGTGTGTGTGGTATTTGGATAAAGTTAGGGAAAATCAGCAGCTGCAAATTTACACTGTATAAAATATAACTAAAGAAATTTGGGTTTGGGGAAAAAAGGACATGCATGTAGTCTTTTTACTCATTTGTATTATAGATTTTCATTGTGCAATTTGTAATTTTTTAAGCTTGTTCAGTGCTGAGGGAGAAACAATTTAGCAATATTATCATTAATCTGACTTATTTCCTGATTTCTTTCCTTCCCAATTGGCTTTTCACTTCACAACAACAAAATAGTTATCTCTAGTTCTCTCTTGTCAGTAAAACATTGCATCTTACCATGTATTTGTCTTCCATAGAATCTTTCTCATTTATTTTCCTTGAAAAGCACTTGCTATTGCCCTTCCACTGAGTGTATTAAATATATTACAACCTTGGTTTGGGGATTTGGGCAGAATTGATAAGAACCATTTTAAAAATAATTTTTATTCAATTTTACACAGTTAAAAACAACACACATACAAAACAACACAACAACAAAACAACACAAATGCAATCTTTGCAGTGTTGTGACACTGACTGCCAGTTTCATACATACACACACACAAACAAACAATTATTTATTTATATTATCTTTTTATTCCTACTGTCCCACTATCCAAGCAATTGTATCATTTTTTTCCACTGTATAGTATTCCTTCTCTTCCCTCTCTTGCAATTCTAATGTGAATTTTACCATTTCTATCCATAATTTTCTTTATAATCATGCTGTCTGTGGGAGTGCTGTCTAATTTCCAACTCTGGGCATAGATTATTCTCACTGCTGTTAGTATGTGTATTCAATTTCTTTCTTAAATCTTCTCTAATTATCCCTAGCAAAAATATTTCAGGCTTAAATTCTATTTGAAGTCCAATAATTTCTTGCAACCACGTTCTAATTTTGTTCCAGTATTCTTTTGCCTTAGGCAAGACCACCTCATGTGAATGAAGGCACCTTGTTTATTTTTACATTTCCAGCATTTGGGGTTCATATTTGAGTATATTTTTATTAATTTTGCTGGTGCTATATGCCAACAGTAAAACATTTTATAAAGGTTTTCTTTATAGGCGGCCATCATTGTTAATTTATCGTTTTTGGTCCACAATTTTTCCCAATCTTCTAATTGTATATTATATAAATATACACAGGAGCCTCTGTGGCACAGTGGTTAGAGTGCAGTACTGCAAACTACTTCTGCAGCCAGCTGTCTACAATTTGGCAGTTCAAATCCCACCAGGCTCAAGGTTGACTCAGCCTTCCATCCTTCCGAGGTAGGTAAAATGAGGACCCAAATTGTTGGGGGCAATATGCTGACTCTGTTAACTGCTTTGAGAGGGTTGTAAAGCACTATAAAGCAGTATATAAGTCTATATCCAAAATTTCTCACCCAGGCTATCATTGTTCCTTTAATGGTTTCCTCTTCCCATTCAAATTTGAGTAGGCAATTGTACATTTTAGTTATGAATTTTTCTTCTGGCTCTAGTAAAATTTTATCAATTTATTGTGGTGCTCTATCTACCAAACTCTTCTATTTTTTGTATCTTGTTTGTAATTGCAAAGAGGGCCACTAATCTATCATTATTCCCTCTTCTCTCAGTTCTTGGTTTGTCTTTAATCTACCTTGGTTATCTAGCAATTGATTGTACCTTATCATTTTGGTTTATCTAATGGATAGATCATGGATTCCATTGTTGATAACCATCCTGGAATTTTGATATAATGTTTTATTTTTATTTTCTCCCAAATCTGCAGTAACGCATCTCTAATTTAGTGATTTTGAAAGTGTGAGTATGATTTATTGTTTTTCCCCTATAGAACGGTGTGCCAGGCTATTTGTAGATTGTGGCCTTCCAGTGTTAGTATTCTCTTGTTGTTCAAAGATATCCATTCTTTAATCCATGCTGGTGCTGTTGTGTAATAGTATAATTCCCAGTCAAGTAGTCCAAAGCCACCACTGCTTGTTATCCTGCAATAGTTTTAATTTTATTCTAGGTTTTTTCTCAGCCCATATAAATTTAGTTGTTACCTTATTCAATTCCCCAAATAAATTTTTATTAAGTTTTATAGGAATCATTTGGAATAGATACAACCATTTGGGTAACCAATTCATTTTTATTGCAGCGATTTTTTCTATTAATGATAGTTGTAATTTTCCCCACGTTTCCAAATCTTTCTTCTATTTCTTTTAATTGTATTGTCCCTGATTCAATCAGATTTTCTATAAATAATACCAAATCATCTGCAAATGCCTGTCTTTTAATCTACAAATGCCTGTCTTTACAATAATTTTTATCTTAATTCTTGTAATTTCTTTATTATTCCTAATCTGCACTGGTAAAATTTCTATTGTATTCTATTCTATTCAGTGGTGAATAAAGATCATTCCTGCCTCACTCCTTTAGTTATGTTAAATCATTCAGTGAAGTCACTGTTCACTATCACATTAGCTTTCTGCATGAAATATATTGCCACGATCATTCTTTCGAAATTTGGTCCAAATTTCATCCTTTTTGTTTGCTGTTTAAAGAAGTTCCAGTTTAGATTATCAAATGCTTTTTGCGCATCTAAGAAAATCAATGCTGCTTGTTTTTTTGAATGTGTTTCATAATATTCCAATATATTTGTTACTATCCTAATATTATATCTGATTTGCCTTTTGGGTAGAAAACCATTTTGGTCTGTGTGGATTATTTTGTTTAATACTTTTTTCATTCTTCCTGCCATTATTGTCATAAATATTTTATAGTTGGCATCTAGCAATGAAATTGGCCTATTCTCCCTTGTAAGGCTGTAACAGGTCAGGAATGGGAGTTGCTCTTGTCCTAGCTGCTTGGACTGAGTCTGTCTAAAAGGCTTATTAGCCTATCTCCGCCCACTCTGGGTAGCTCTTCCCAGCTTTTGACTCAATCCTCAGCCAGAATGGATGAAAGTCACTGCCTCGCCTGCCTTTGAGTTTTTTCCAAAGGCAGCCTTAACTGGTTTAGAGTTAAAAAAGCCTTGAAATTCAAAGACAAGTGGTTCCACTTCTCAGCTATTTTTTGGAATTATCAACAGCTGAGAACTGCTCCAGCAGTCTGGAGCAGCCTGCAGAGGACCCTGGGACCGTTTTCGGCTGTCTGCAGCAAAGAGGAGGTCACAGCCATTTTGGGGGGGCGGGCAGTTTTGGCCTGCTCTATCCTGAGCCCCGGGGCTGTTTTGGAGCCTCCGCAGCAAAGAGAAAAGCTGTGGTTCGAGTGGCCAGCTCAGGAGCTGCAACTGCCCTCCAGGGAGCAGAGAAAGGTCGAGGATCCCACTTTAGGGCTCCTTGGGGAAGCAGGAAGCCTTGTGGCCTAGGGTAGCAATTTTGGAGAACCTCATGGCCCAGGGTGGCCACTTTGAAGACTTCCTAGCTGGATGCAGTCATTTTGAAGAGGCTCGGCCTGCTCCTTCATAGTCACTCCTGCACTTGTGCCAGCAGTAAGCCATCGGTCTCTTGTTGTTGCTGGGCCAGAAGACACTGAAGGGCAGGCACATTTTATATTGTTCTTAATTCTGGTGGGAGATTGGGCCTCCAGGCTTCATGCCAGGTCTGGCCTATTTTTAATAGCCCTATTAGGCCCTGGATGGTATGAGTCCCAGTAGAAAGTGTTAAAAAATCCTGCTGAAGATTGTATAGGGCTGAAGAAGAGTGGTGTTGGAGGTAGGGGATTAGAAAGAAGATATCCCCTGAAGTTCTTATAGAAATCCCTTCATGAGTTCTCCTCCTGCATAGGACTTCTAATCCAGAGAAGGCCTTTCTGCTTTCAAGATGGTGGACACTCCTAGAGACAGCAGAGCCTCCAAAGCTGCTAGATCTCATAAGGCAGCTCCTGCTGCTTCAAGTAACTAGGAAAAGCAGCCAGCAAAAAGGCCTCTAAAGCAGAGGAGAAGGATGCTTCCAGGCGCCATCAGGCCTTAGAGAAGCATATTGCCAAGATTAAAAAGGTCTCCACAGGCAGATCTCCAGAAAGAGAAACTTCTCCTGCTTCACATCTCAACAGGTGGACCTTCAGGACCAAGAACCTGGACCTTCCACCAGGGCCATTGTCCAGACTTGGCTCCCTGATGCAGCCGGAAGGGAGGCCTCCCCTCATCCCTCTGAGAAGGAGTCACCTTGGTGATCCTCAAGGAGGATTCAGGGCTGTATCTTGGCAGGAATGTGTGTGCAGTAAGCCTGGGGTGGAAGCCTCCTTTACTCTACTGCAGCTGGCCTTGGACCAGATGAGCCTTCTGAACCAGATGTCCCAGTCAACCTGCAGCTCTTGATTGATAAGGCCATCAGGAAAGGAATCTCTGAAAGTATGCAGAGGTTTGCCCTGCATTCTTTGGCAGCTTCTTAGGTTTCAGAGAGATGGTCCTGGGTTCAAGAGGCTCTTCTTTCAGAAAAGGGTTCCTTGGTCCAGGAACTGGTTTCTGCTTTGGCTTCAGCCTGCTCCTGCAGTAGATGCTGAACATTCCCTGGTTGGGAAACCAGATAAGGGGGAGTCAGACATGTCAGAAGATGAAGGCTCTTCCTTTGACATTCCAATGTTGCGTGCTGTTTTAAGCATGCCTTATTCACTCCCTTGCTGTTCAAAGTGAGAAATATGGCCAATCTGAGGAATGCAGATGATGAGGAAGCAGCTTCTCAGCCCCCCCTTCCCCCTTCCCTGTGGATTTAGATGTCCTCTTTGATGAACCAGCAGTGAGGAAGGAGGTAGTCCCATCCCTCAGGCTCTTTCTGAAGGTCATTTAGAAACAGCTGCAGTCACCTGCTTCAGGACCCTTTGTCTTCAGACGCAGGTTTTTCAATGTACATCCCGAGCTCACCAAGACCCTTCAGGTCCCCTCAGTTGATGCACCTGTAGCAGCTTTGGCCTCCATCTTGTCAGCCCCTTCTGATCTGGAAGATGTCCTCAAGGCAGAAGAAAAGCTGATCGAGCTCCAGAAATCTCACCAAGTGGCTGCCTGGGCAAGCAAACCATCTATAGCAGCCTCGTTCTTCACCAGGATGTCACTAAAATGGTTGAAGCAGTTGCAGGGGAGGATTCCAATGGCAGATATTCAAGCCCAATAAGATTGTGGCTGGAACTGAGTTCACTATGGATGCCACCCTTCATGAGGCAAGGTTTGCCACCAAAGCTATTGCTTCTTCAGTGGCAGCCAGACACATGTGCTAGGTGCTAAGTGGCACACTGATGGGAGAAGAAAGTGGAAGCTGGCTTCAACTCCTGTTCAAGGAGACAATGTCAAGCCCAAAATTGACATATGTGTAGCCATTTTAGTTAGGCTTAATATATATTATTTTCCTTACTTTCTCTGTTGCAGTCATGGGGGAAGGGTTTTGGGCTCACCACATTCCTAAGGGGGGGGAGTGGAGATAAAGAGAGTGTTTTGGCTAGGTGATCTTCCTTCCCATGGGAAATGATCTGTCCTTGCTTGGGCCCTTGAGGTGAAGATTTATGACATCAAGCATCATTCAATTATTTCTACTGAGAATGTGACTTTTGGGGGTTGTTTCTAACTTGTAATATTGTGGGGTAATTCTGGGTTGTGTCAGATCCAGAATTACCATGGACTTTGCCAATTTGATGCTTTCCTAAATAAAATAAATCTTTTTTGAAGATGGACTTTGTATTTTTCCTTTTAAATGGATTTTGGGCTTTACATATTTGGAGACAATTTTTAGAGGGCAGTGACATTCCGTTCAAAGTGTGGACAGACCATAAAAACTTACAAGTTCTAAAAACATCTAGGAAACTCTCTCCTAAACAAGTTAGATGGGTTCAATACTTCAAAAGATTCAATTTCCAATTGAAGTACCTCCCAGGGGGGAAAAATCTACTAGCAGATGTGTTGTGTAGGAAGCCCCAATTTAACAGTAAGAGAGAAGAAGTATTTCAGCCAATCGTTCCACCATCTTCTCAAGAGACAGCTCAAATAATCACATGGGCACAAGCCCAAAAAATCAAAGACAAATCAGAAATGACCATGAAACTGCAAAATGAATTAGCAACAGATATTTGTTATCAAGAACATAAGGATTTATTAACTATGCAGGAGGGGGTAGCATGGAAGGGTTCTAAAATATATGTCCCTAAAACTTTACATCTCTGTGGCAGTTATGAGGGAAGGGTTTCGGGCTTGCCACATTTCTAAGGGGAGAAGGAGTGGAGATAAAGAGAATGTTTTGGCTAGGTGATCTTCCTTCCCGTGGGAAATGAGCTGTCCTTGCTTGGGCCCCTTGAGGTGGAGATTTATGACATCAGGCATCGTTGAATTATTTCTATTGTAGAATGTGACTTTTGGGGGTTGTTTCTAATTTGTAATATAGTGAGGTAATTCTGGGTTGTGTCAGATCCAGAATTACCATGGACTTTGCCAATTTGATGCTTTCCTAAACAAAAGAAATCTTTTTTGAAGATGGACTTTATATTTTTCTTTTTAAATAGATTTCATCACTTGGATACCTATCAGACACAAGGTCTTTGGGGACACCTTGGAATCATTCCTGGTAAAAACCAAAGATAAGAGAAAGGTGCTTCCATCCCTTTTCAAGAGAGCAGAACATCAGCCTGCTCCATAATTCAAGCACCATTCATTCAGGAATAAATCTAGTTCCTGCTTTTAGTGTCCAGCCAAGGCCCCTTCCCAATCCCCTGAGCTTCCTCCAGATCATTCAGACAAGGGCAGACAACAGTTCTCGGCCAAAAAGCCCTTTTGAGGAGGAGGAAGTCACCTGTACTGTCGCCAACACTAGCATTGCCCAGTCTTCCCCCACTATCGATTATCTTGATTTGTTTGTTGATTATCTTGATTTGCCAACAAATGGGGAGAGATAACTTCTGATGCCTGGGTGTTAAGCACTATAAGATCAGGTCTTTCATTTGACTACTCCTCCGAGGTTTTTAATCTTCTGCCCGATTTCTAAGGATGCAGGGAAAAAGGAGCTCATGGAGTCAGCTATTCAGCACCTGCTGGAACTCAGAGCCATCCAAGGGTCCCAGTGGACCAACAGGGGATTAGATTTTACTCCAGAATATTCATTATCTTCAAAGCCTCAGGTGGGGAGGTTGGGGGTGGAGAACAATTCTTGATGTAAAAAGGCTCAATAAGTTCATAGTTTACAGGTATTTTAAAATGCATTCCCTCCATTCTGGAAAGTGTTAGGCAGGAGGACTTCCTCACTTCCACTGACTTGATGGAAGCTTATTTACATATTCCTATCTGTCATTCCCATAGGAAGTTCTTAAGGTTTTGTTATCAGGGGCAGCACTTCCAATATAGGGCTCTCCCCTTTGGGTTATCTTCAGCCCCTCGAGTTTTCACCCAAGTTTTGGCTCCCCTAGCAGTGCATCTTCGTTCCTTCCTGGTGTGGCCGCAATGTTACTTAGATGATATTTTGACACTATCTTTTTCTTTTCAAAGGGCTCAGCAGGACCTGCAGTCCACCATCTCAGCTCTGCAGGATCTTGGTTTCTCTATTAACATTAAAAAGAGCTAATTCACTTCTTCAACTTGTCTGCTTCATTTGGGGGCCATCATTGATACAGAAATTTGTCAGGTTTTCCTTCCACATGAAAGGCAAGACAGCCTACAAGGGTTGGCTAAAAGTATACAAAGTAAGAGTTTATCTCATCTCTCCCAACTTTTGGGTAAGATTATTTCTTGCATTGGTATTGTTCCCTGGGCCAGGCTTCATGCCAGGGCCCTTCAATGGTTTCTATTGCCTCACCAGAGTGCAGGTAAGAGTCACTCTTTAATGAAGGTGAAGGTGAGTAAGCAAGTATTGCTTTCCTTGATGGCTCTCCAGAGCCATTTTCAAGGGCCAGTCCTTCAAGGTGGAGGACAGACTCATCCTCATGACTGATGTCTCCTTATTAGGTTGGAGAGCTCACCTGGCTTCTCACATAGCCCAAGGCTTATGGTTTGCTGAGGAACAAATGCATAACATAAATTGATTGGAGCTAAGGATGGTCTGTTTAGCCCTCAGGAAATTTACTCAACATGTTTCTGGCACTCCTGTCCTTATCATGACTGACAATGTAGCCACAAAAGCCCATATTAACAAACGGGGGCACTAGGTCCAAATCCCTTATGGCAGAAATGGAGGCTTTGGGCAGATGGGCAGAGCGTCACCTCTATCCATCCAGGTGGAGTATATCTCTGGCTCGAATAATGTGCAGGCAGACTAGCTCAGCAGAGCCACCATTGACCACACAAAATGGAGTCTGCACCCTTCGCTCTTTTTACAAATTACCTAGAGATTCAGGCTTCCAGTAGTAGATTTGTTTGCCACTCCTCTGAATGCTCAACCCAGATTCTTTATTAGATTTGCCACCCCTGGGGTGGAGGGGACCAACGCTTTACACAGCAAGTGGCTGCCAGGTTTGTTATATGCCTTCCCTCCTTTGCCATTGCTGGAGGCTGTGGTGCAAAATATTTTGCTAGAAAAAGCTGAAATTGTATTAGTGGCACCTATTGGCCTCAGCATCCTTGGTTTGCTGATTTAATGGGTTTTTCCTAGCCTATCCTTGACAGATTCCTGAAGAGGATGTCTCTCTCCTCCAGGCGTCAGAGCCCCAGTTGCTATAACTGACAGTTTGGCGATTGAGTGGAGCATGCTAAAACATGCCCATCTCTCCAACAAAATAATCAGGACCATTCAGGCCTCCAGGAGACCCTTGACTATCCATATCTATGATGCGACCTGGCAAGCTTTTTCTAGTTGGTGCTCCAAATCAAACATTCAATCTTTACTCAAAGGTTTTGGAATTTCTACAGGCCAGGTTGGATCAAGGCCTTTCTCCCAACACCCTTCACCATCAGGTGGAGGCAATTTCTTTGGTGTTGACTTGTGGCAAATTGGAGTCTTTGGCTTTGGCATCCTTTTAGTCCGTAGGTTTCTCAGAGGATGACCAATCTTTGCCCTCTGGTAGTGCACAGGTACCATATGTGGGATTTGTCCAAGGGTTCTGCAGTCCCTGACTAAGGCTCTGTTTGAGCCTCTAAGGCAGGCTAGTCTGCACCTTCTTATCTTGAAAGTAGCCTTCTTGGTGGCAATCACTTCAGCCAGAAGAGTATCGGAGTTGGTCGCCCTCTTAGTTCATCCTAATATCTGTATGTTTCACCCTCACCGAGTGGTTTTGAGGTTAGACCCAGCATTTATTCCCAAGGTCAACACCTTGTTCTACAGGTCTCCAGAGCTGGTGCTTCCCGATTTTTGTCCCCATCTGGTCCATGACTTCAAGAAGGCTTGGCACACCTTAGATGTGCATAGGGCTCTGAAGGTCTATATTAAATGAACATCTGAATTCCGCAGGATGGAAGGAATTGCTTTTTTGTTCTTTCCAACCTTCCATGTTGGGAGGAAAAGTGACTCCATCAACCATCAGCAGGTGGATTAAGCATGTGTATCCAGGGTGTACTTGAGTCGGGCCCTCCTAATACCCAGAGGCATTATGGCTCATTCCACTTCCAATGCTGCAATGACTGCAGCCTGGGCTACGCAAGCTTCAATTGAAGAAGTCTGCAAGGCAGCTACTTGGTCATCTCCATCTCCTTTCATTCACCACTACCATCTGGACACTTGCTTTAGCAGACGTGGTGTTTGGCAGAAGAGTCCTGCAAAGATTGTCATGGAGCATGGAGAACAGGACCAATCTTAATCCTTCCCAAGGACAATCCAGCTTTGGTATGTCCCATTCCTAACCTTACAATGAAGAATGGGTGTTGTCTTACCTGAACCCCTATTCTCCTTGTAAACTAGATAGGTCACTCCCACCCTAATGGAACTGGTCCTTTGAGAGGGCCAATGGGAGGGGGGAACCGAGAATGGTGTTTTGTGATTTTTGCTTTTCTCAGAGGCAGTCCTGACTGTCGTGATGACTTCACAGAAATCTGGGAGGAGCTACCCAGAATGGGCAGAACTAGGCTAATAACCCTTTTAGATAGACTCAGTCCAAGCAGCTAGGACAAAAGCAATTCCCATTCCTGACCTGTCTAGCCTACAATGAAAACAGGTGTTCAGATAAGACAACACCCATAATTCTGAATTTGTAGGTGGTCAGTACTTTCTTTCGTATTAAAGTAATGTAGGCTTCCGCCCATGAATTTGGTAGCTTTGCCTCCAAGTACTTAATTGTACATTTCTAACATCAGGAGTTCTATTGTTTCAATCATGATCTTATAAAACTCCCCTGGGAATCCATCTGGTCCCAGGTTTTTATTGCTTTTCTGCCTGTAAATTGCTTTTTTCCAATTCTGTCTGTGTTGTTTCCCTTTCCAGCATTTCTCTACTGTCTTCTGTAATTGGTAGTAGGCATTTCTCTTTAAGGTATTCCTCTGTCTTCCCCCTCTCTATATTATCTTGCCTATATAATTTTTCAAAATAGTTTTGTATGATGTCCTTCTTTTCTTCCATCTGATATTTGAGGTTTCCATTATCGTCCTGTAATTGTATCAATTTCTTTTCTCTTTCCTTTTTTAATTTATAAGCCAAATAGCTTCCTAGCTTATTTGCCTGTTCAAAAAAGTTTTGTTGTACCAGCTTTAATTTTTTTGTGTATTTTTCCTGTCTCAATAGGTTTAGTTTATGTTTGATTAGTTCTCTTTCCCTTTTAATTTTATTGTTTTGTGGTTCTTTCTGTAATGCTTTTTTTGTTGATTTTAATTCTTCCTGTAATATGTTTTTTTTTTCATTTTTACTTGTTTCTTTGGGCTATGTATGCTAAAGTTATACAACATAGATATGCTTTAGTTGTGTCCATAGATTTTGTACTGTTGTATATGGATCTTTATTTTCTTTGAAGAATTCAATTTCTTTTTTAATCAGTTGTATGTATTTTTTCTTTCTTTCAAAATCTCTTCATCTTATATCCATCTTCTAATGTTCTTTTTTTGGCCTTTCCAAATTATTTTTGGAATAATTGGTCATGGAATTTTGGTCATGATCTGCCCAAATGTCAGTCATTATTTCTATAGATTCTAATTTATTTTCAATTTTTTATTCATCCCAATCATATTGATTCTGGACCATGATTTATGGGGGTTTGAATAGGATGTATATTTATTTTCTTTCCAGCTATCTCTCAAATTTAATTCATGGGCCATCTCAAAAAATGATTTCGGTGGTGTTTTCCTCTTCTTATTTTTTTATTGCTTTTGTAACTTTTGTTAATATCTGTCACAGCTTTAAAATCTCCTAATAAACAAATATTTTCCTACCCTTCTTCTATTATTGTTTCATGTACCTTACTATACAATTTCTTTTGGTTCTCACTTGGAGCATATATTATTACTAATAGTATTTGTTTTTGTTGAATTTTAATTTCTATCATCAGTATTCTTCCATTTTTATCAGAATAGCTTAGTTTTGCATTCATCTTTTCTTTATACAGCTATCCCTTTTTTTCTAGATACAGCTATCCATTTTTTCCCCTGATCTTCCAGTGATACAAATAGTTTCCCTAATTTTGATTGTTCAAAATTTTGCCCATGGGGTTGGCTGGGAGGGAATGTCTTTTGCTATCAACAAAAAATGGTTTGCTCCTGGAGTTCATGTGCTGGCTAAACATTTTTGCTCTACTTGTATCATCTGCCAGCAATATAATATCTGCCTTCTTAAGGACATTTTTTTTGCCTGGATTTGGTATCCCTATCTATTTAGGAAGTGATAGGAGTACTCACTTTGCAAACCAAGAAATTAAAGAAATACATCAGGCTGTATTGAACCAGTTAAATTTGACCCTCGGGCTTGCTTTTCCTCCATTTCTGGTGCACCTGGATGACATACAAACCTTGGACAGTATCATGTTAGACTATTGTCGTGCCCTTGTTACAACTCTAAAGACATGTCATTCACAGAATGCCACTGCACTTCCAAAAGGGATTCTGCATCCTTCCACTCCCTGGCACCTGGTGATTAGGTACTGGTGAAGGTATTTCAGTGAAAGAACTGCCTGGCTCCTCATTGAAAGGATCCATTCTAAATCATCTTTTTTTTAAAAGTTTTATTGGATTTTTATTTTTAAATATACATCAATATCAATACATAAACAATGTGTCCTATGAATATAATTAATTTTGATGCAAGTAGCAATAGTATTAATAGTATTAATAATATTCATTACATGAATCAAACTTATGTAATATTAGTATTAATATACATATTTGTTTTAAAGTAATTTAGTATTTCAATGTTCCATTTTAATACCAATGATAACATTATTTAAGCATACATAGTAATACCAGCTTTAACCTCTAATCTTCCCATCTAGTTATTGCTTATATTCTATTATATAAAAATTATATATGCTAATATTTCCTCTATTTCTTATTTCTACCTCTATTCTAGTTCTAGTCGGGCCACCATTACTTATTCTAGCATTAATATACATGTTTATATTAAGACACAGTCCTTCATTATTTGGTTATTCAATGTTTCAATATGCCATTCTAATGCCAATCATCATATTATTTAAACATATAATGATACCATCTTTCAACCTCCAATCTTTCCATCTAACTATTGCTTTATATAAAAGTGTGCATTCTTATTTCTGTCTCTATTCTAGTTTTAATCTGGCCATCACTATATTAAAAAAGAAAAAAAATCCTTTTTAATCATCATCTCTTACCTATTTTAATACTCCAATTCTTATTTGTTTTTTAAGGCCATGTCACACTGTACCAACGGATGCAAAGAGGATGTAAAACGGACAAAAAACCTTGCCATCCGTTGGAAAACGCTATGTACTCACTGCCTGCCATTTTGCTTCCTCTCTATTGTCCAGCATCCCTCATTTGACGTTTCACTCCGCTCCAAAAGTTTTGGGCTGCCCCAAAAGCTTTTGCCGCGGAAAATGTATCCAATTCGTTCCATTCTGCATCCGCTATGGCATCACGGCTACGCATCCCGTTCTGCACTCTGTTACGCATCCGCTATATCCGCTGGCATCCGCTGCCGCATCCGCGCAAGCTTCCATCCGCTACCGGACGCAGGAGGAAGTGGAAAGCGGATGCAGAACGGAAGCAGAACAGATTGCCTTAATGGATTGTGCGGAATTGGAAACAAAGCCTTTTAAAGAGCCGGAAAAAGAATGTTCACAGAGGGGACCTATCTCGGAATATGAAGGATGTCCTACAGGATGCCTTAGAGGATGCCTAAGAGGATGCAAAGGGACACCTATACTGCCTATGAAAAAAGGGGGACAACTCGTTGCTGCATCTCACTTGCAGACGCAGCAGACCAGTTGAGCAGCCTCTGCAAGCCTTCAATGCTGACTCTTCCACAGCATCCAGTTCATAATGTCCAACCGCCTGGATTGTTGACAAAATCCTTTCGGCAGCCCAACATCCTTCTTGCAAACACTGCGAAACCATCTTACATGTCTCTGTGAACAGTACTACGGGAAAAAAGGAGGCACCCAAAAAAACTCTGGCTTCCAAAAGATGGTTCATCATAAAGAAGGCACAGTACACTTACTTTTAACACAATCTGATGGTGGAGCTCAGGAGCGAAGACACTCGGGCCGTTCCAAGAACTCATGAGGGATGCCTCCAGCCATGTTTGTACGAACTTGTGCAGTGCCTGACCGCCAGGTTGGACAAAGAACAAACACCATACTTCTCACACCCTAGTCGAGAACCTGGGCTCAAGGTGACACTTCACTGCGCCACCTGGCTCTCAAGGGACCACCTACAGGAACATGCAGCACGGCTGGAGGGTGCCACCAGCACCATCAGCTGTTGTTTGTCAGAGAAGTGGTGCAGGCCATCAGCGAAGAATATACAAGGAGGAGCTCCTCCAGTTTCTCCATCCCTGAAGAAGGATGCAAGGAAATGTTGCAGAGCAGTGGTATCCAGAAGTTGAGAACTTCCCCCACACCGATTGGAGCCAAGTAATGGAAGCACGTGGCCTGCAAAGCACCAGGCCAAGTCGGGCGTCCACTTATCACAACATCCAAGGCTTCTTCGCTCATCCTCTTATGCGCCATGGTCGATGATGACTACAAATTCATGTACATCGCATGCTTCAGGCAACGGCTCATCTTCAGATGCCCAGGTATAAAATGCCAGCTCACCTCAAGGAGAGGAGCTGGAAACACCTCATGGTGGGCTTCCAAGATCCAGACCCGCTGCCCAACCGACAGCAAGAGGTCGTGCCCTACTTCCATATGGGGGATGACGCCTTCTCCCTCACAACCTAGCCTCATGAAGCCTACACCTCCAAATACCTAACCCGTGAAGAGAGGATCTTCCAACTACAGGCCTGTCCAGGGCAAGACGGGTGGTGGAGAATGCTTTGGCATCCTGGCCAAGCAGGTTCCAGGTTACTTCTCACCAACATGCAGGCATCGCCCAGCAGACGCATGAGGAGGATCATGGAAGCTTGTTGCATCCTGCACAATCTCATGCGCACCGGCTACCCGGTCTTGCGCAGAACAGGTTCGTCGGACCTCCAGCAAGGGCAATGGGGACATGGAGCTGGCGGAATGGAGGCAAGGGGCAAAACCTTGATAGAGCACTGAGGATTGTGCCAAGGGCCCAACAGAGGCCTCACGTGAGGCGGAAGAAGCAGCGCAACACTCCTGAAAACACTGGTGCAACTCCCAGCTGGCAGCGGTGGAGTGGGCGAGACAGGATGATAGATGCTTAATGGAGGCTTCCCTACTCAGCCCCTGTCTCATCACACTGCATGAGATTGCGGCCATGTATGTTTGGTTGTTGCCTACAATGAACAGGGCTGTTTAATAAAAAGTTGTGTTTATGTTGACATGTTTTTGGAAATTATTACATTATTACTGATTAATAAAGGGCCCGTAGGTGTCTGGCAGCCTAGGGAGGCTGGACCATACAGATCCCACTATGGCTTGCACTGGAGAGTTTATCTATCCACAACCTATTTACCCATCCCATAGGTATCCCCTTCCCATCCACAGGTATCCCTTTCCCATTTCCACAGCTATCTTAAACCCATCACCACAGGTATCCCTGCCCCATCCCACAGCTACTTAACCCATCCCACAGGTATCCCTTTCCCATCCCACAGCTATCTTAACCCATTCCGCACAGGTATCCCTGCACCTCATCCCACGCTATCTTTAACTTGTAGTCAGATCGACCATGCAAAGAAGAGGATGCTGAAGAAGCCCTTGTAGCTATGTGATATATTATTGACCCTTGAATTGACTGGAGTTTTGCCAAGGCCACGTGCCTTCCATCTATCGGCTCCAAGTCGTGGGGGGAAGTTCCACTTCTGATACCATCTGCTCTGCAACTTTCTTCCAGCCTTCTTCAGTGAGGGGATCTGGAACGCAGCCTCTCCAGAATATTTTCTTCGGGTGATGACCTGCACCCCAACGCTACCTCTGACCACAATACTGATGCGTGTTGTGTGGCACCCTCACAGGCATAACTGCATGTTCCTTGTATGTGGTCCAGAGGCCAGGTGCACAGAACAAGTGCCACCTTCAGTCCAGGGTCCAGGCTGCGGCCGGAAGTTGGTGTTATGCCTTGGCTCAAACCTGGGTCTCAGGTGCTTCCATCAACTTCGTCAAACATGGCGGTGGCATCCTCATGAAGCTTTCTGGAATGCCACGAGGGTCTTTCGCTTCCTCAGCTCCACCATCAGCTTGTAATACAGTCCGCTACTCGGCTCTTCTCGCGATCCATCTTCGGACCCACACACTTCTTGGACACACCTCCCTTTTCGCTTGCGTAGAAAGGTGAAATAGCCTGTAGCAGGGCTTCGCACTGTTGTAGAATGATGGCGGCTAACCGAAAAGCGAGTGTGCGAAATCCATGGCTGGAGATGACTGGATGCCTGCTGGAAAGAGCAAGAGCCAGATGAAGGCTTGAAGAGGTCTGCACCAGCCAGGGCTGTCTGGACTGTAGAGTGAGATTCACAGGTGATTTCTTCTCCCTTTTTATAGGAATATCAGTTTTTTCCGTAGGTGTCCTTCTGCCCATCCTCTAGGATATCCTGCAGACATACCTAAATATCCAGATACGCCCCTATACGAACTTTTTCATTTTAATGCTTTATATGCGATGCTGTTGCATATGCTTTTCCATCTTCTATGTCCGTGCTACTTATGCTGGTGTCCATATCCACATCGTCGTTTGCTTCTTCCCTGTGTCCGTTGGATGCGGATGTGAGTTGCGCGAATGCACAGCAGATGCCTAGCCGGATATAGCGAGCACGTAATGGATGACAAGGAACGTATAACGGATATTACCCCGATTGCGTAGCGGAGTTAGAATGGACCGTGATTGGATACTCTTACTCCGCATCAAAAAAGTTTTGTGCAGCTCAAAACTTTTTGAGCGGGTGAAATCTCAGTAGACGGATGCTGGACGGATAGAGAGTATGAAAAACATACGCAGTGAGTACAGAACGGATGCATCGCGTTAACCAACGGATGGCAAGTGCTTCTCTCCGTTTTACATCCTCTTTCCATCCATTGGTGCTGTGTGACATGGGGTTTAGTTGCTATGCCTGTTTATTGACTGACCTTGTTAACATGCTCTGTTCCAGTTCATGAATATACTCTGACAAAACACATTTAGGCTTTCTAAATTCTCTGCCTGATTCCAATTAATTCCCCAAAATTAAACCCCATAATTCCCAAAGTAAAATCTGTTTCAAATTTGATTTTAAAGCAAATTTAATAATGAGAGTCAGATGCTTGGAAAAAGGCAATGTGGTATTGTTAAGATTGTCGAAGAAACCCATTCTGTAACAAATTGTGACCCACTAATAACAAGTAAACTTCTGATTAGAAACAGCATGAATTTCTAAGTTGTAAATTTTTTCCTTAATATTAATATTATTTTCATAGCTTGTAGTTTAGTGAATCAGTGTTAATATACAATATGTTTATCTGTTGCCTAAAAAACTTCATTCAAGCATTCCTGTTTTCTAGATTGGATAATCATAAAATCTTCATGTAAATACCAGTAGCTGAACTAAAGCAATTCCTAATATACAATGAACATTTTCTTGAGTTTGGTTCAAAATAAAATAATTAATATTGCTAATGTATTGAAAATGAAGCAGATGGAAGAAATTGGGATGAATCTGATTTGACTTAAGAACAGATTTGTACTATACTATTTGTATACCTATGTGCATACATAAGCTTAGGAAAAATCTTGATTTCCCAAGATGTGAATCGAGGTGAATGCCTAACAGAATCGCTGGAGACGGGGAGTGGCGTCTGGGGCCAACTATCTCAACTGGGACCATCGAAGGTTTTGAAAGGTTTTGAGAACAGATATCTTGCCGGCAATCCTGAGAGTGAGTGGAGAGAGTGAGCGGAGAGGCCAGGACACCATCCCATGCAGAGAGCCCAAGACTCCATTCTGTAGGATGCCATTCTGAATGGGTGAGACTTGAAAGAACTCGGACTGGCGGATAGTGAATAGTACAATTCCGTGCAGAGCAGAGAGCAGATAGAGGAGAGCAGATAGTGCTAAGAGCCGGGATGAGCTGTGATTAGATCAGAGTGTGATTCTGACACTTACAGAGAGACTGATTCTGAAAGTGAGCCATTCTGAGTGGCATAGAATGAATGGCATGGAATGAACTGTGACTGGTGGAGAGTGTGATTCTGAACTGCAGAGAAAGAGATGGAACTGACAGAGGGTGATTATAAACATCTTAAAAAGAGATGGGACTGGAGGAGAGCAGAAGAGTATTGTTGAGGTAATTCCCCATTAGGAGAATGAGCACATACAGGGAGACGTATAGAGAGTAGTGTTGGACTAATACACACACAGTACACAGATACACTGTATAGTAAATGTACAGTAGGTTTTTACTTCCAGAAAGGTTTAAGCAAAGTTCAAAATAAGCAATCCAAAGTCATTCACAAGTAAATAAGTAAGTTTTCAATCCAGGGATATTCCAGTAACAAAGTCCAGTGTCAAAAACAGTTCAGTATCAGACTTACATTAAATCCA
>BHFT01054897.1:1043-12105 GCA_004320025.1 Laticauda laticaudata
GGCAATTACTTCTCTCGGTCCCCGAGCAAGGAAACAAACGCAGAAATGGAGGCTGTGGAGATTAGCGCGCGAAAATTGAGGCAAACCGTGAAAAGGGCGGGAAAGCGGCAATTCACCGGCAGTTAAGGCTGAAGCCGTCTGGAAAGCCGCTACTGCTGTATTGCTTTAATTGAAATTTAAAATGCTGCTGGGATAGCAAAGAAAAAAGGCAAGGCCAGGAAGTCTCAGCTGTTGAAGCTTTCCGTTACTGATTCGTAAGCAGAACGATTGGAAAAGGCAGATAAGGCTGTTTTCTGAGGCGGGAAAGCCATCAGGCTGCCTTGAGGATGGCAGGCTCTGCTAATTTAAGGGAAAGCTGTTTGGTTTTTTTACCTGGGATAGAGGCGAAAGCCTGAAAGACCGCCGAATTTTAGTTGAAAGGATTTAAAGATCAACCTGAATTTGAGCAAAAGCCGTTCCAGTCAGGAGTGGACAACCTGTCACCATGGAAGGCTGAGCTAAACTGGGGGATGCGAGGAGGAGTTCCGGGGGAAGAGGAGGAGCGTCCTGGAGTTTTAAGGGCACCAGGCCTTTCCAGAAGAGACTGAAGCACCTCCCATCCTGAGTGCTCTGAACAGCTCATGGGAGAAAGATAAATTTATATGAAGTGATGTTACAAAATTTTATGTAAAGACAAGATGTGCAAGATATTTTGGTAAAATTAAGGGAAGAAAAGATCCATAACAAAAACTCGAAAATAAGAATGTTTTAATTTTTTTCATGTTTTCCTTCCTCCCATATCCCTTTTTTTCTTTCCTTCTTACTCTTTCATGTATGTGTTGCTCGAGTTGTTTTTTTTAGTTGTAAAATTAATAAAATTTGTTTAGAAAAAAAACAAAAGGAAAGTTGGAAGCAAAACAGATTAAAAAGAACACCACAGGTAATATATATAGAAGACAGACAACAAAAAGTTTCAAAGCTGAGATAAACATACTCTCTGGTTCTAATTATGTTCTTTCAGCTATCCAATTAAATATTATCTCTAATTCTGTCAGCATAAAAGGCCATCTTAAAAATTAATCTTTATATGGTTATTGCAGAATAAACAAATTCGTGAGCTAGGTTATATAAGGAATTATTAAATTAGGTTGTATTTTGAACTTACTAAAGCCAGGACTTTTCACAAGCAACCCATAGTTTAAAAAGGAAATGAAAAAGAAACAGGTGTCTATCCACTGTAGCTGATTAATTACTATCAAGGGTTAAAGTGTATAAAGTAAAGCATATGGTAAGGATTTAAACAAGAGGACAATGTATTTGTATTAGAACTAGCAGAATAAAACCTCTAGAAATTTAGAGGTAGGCAGAATAATTACTTCTACTTTTGAAATGGTGATCCAGTGCAATTGGCAATGGACTGATGGTTATATATATAATTTATTGCAGTGCTATTTTTCCTTTTTAACTTACAGCCATTATTGTAAAGAGAAGTAAACTAATATATTCCAACATATCGGCAACTCCAGCTATTTTCCTTCTGCAAATTAATTGCATGTCCAACATTTTCTTAGAAAGAAATCAAAACACCCATAAGCCAAGTACTTTAGCAGTTATGTTATTTTGACGAGTTTTATATCCCACCTTTCTTCAGGGAGGGCGTTTTTATTGTTTCCCTCATCACCTAAACAAACTTACCCCTGCAAGGGTACTTTAAGCGCTGAGAAAGAATATAGCCGCAAACGCGTCCAGTTTAAGCTGCAAGGCAATCGTGTGGATTGGATCCTTGAGGGGGGGGGGGATTCCCCAGGTTCTCCATGGCCCGGTGAAGACGGCGCCCTTGTTAGCGTTGTGTGGTACTGGACAAACAGGTTCAAGTACCGTTTCAGCGCTCAGAAAGCCCGTGTACTTGAATAAAACGCAGCGCTAAATACTCTTGACATTGGATGCCGTGAGACGTTTTTTAACCTTCTCCATTGCAAGTACATTTTACATACGGCGAAGAATAGAAGAGAATTCTTTATTGCCAAGTGTGGTTGGACACAGAAGGAATTTGTCTTGGTGCAAATACTCTCAAGAATCATAAGGTACAACACTTTAACAACAGTCATATGGTACAACGCGAGCGCTTTTTAGCTTAAACGTGTAAATTATGTGGGAAATACCCCTTTTCCGTGAAAGGCATCTGGCCGACAGGCCTTGCATGAGCCACAGCGCCTTTGGAGGCTTTCACATAAGAGCACGTGCGCGTCGGTTTGCCACCTTCCCGCCGCCACCCAAGGAGACCAAATGGCAAGAAGCGAGGGGAGCCGATTCCAACAGAATACCTCAAAGACAGATCAAATGGTAGAGGGGGGGGGGGAAACCGTTCTCTGTCCTTTGAAGANGGGGGGGGGAACCGTTCTCTGTCCTTTGAAGATAACGCCAGGCAGCCAGCCAGAGCGTGCCGGGCGTAGGAGACAACGGCCGCTTCTACCGCGGCTACTCCTCCCCCTCCCATTTGGAGCGTTTTCCCCTCGAGCGGGACCAACTCTAGCAGAACGGCTTGACTTTGCCGTTAACCCCCTCTTCAAACCACGGGGGGAGGGGGATTAAGGGCGTGGGGAAGCAGCGCGTGGGCAATCGAGCCCTCCCCCCCGCCCCCCGCAATGCGGTCAAAGGCGCTCACTCGTTCTCACCTTCGATTTTAGGCCTATCTGGATTCGCATTGGAGCTCGAGCGGTCGGCGCCTGCGCACTTTTTTTTTCCCAGCAAGCCGAATTCCAGGAGAAGGGAAAGGTGGGCGCATGCGCCCTTCCTTCTTGCCTTTTCTCCTCTTGCCATCCTGAGCGTCTCGCGCGCGCGCGCGCAGCGCGCGCATGTGTGTGTATGTGTGTGGAGGAAGAGATTCCTCCCCACCCTCCGCTAAGCTGCTCCCGGTGCTGAATGAGAGAAGCCGAAGCTTCTTCGGAGGAAAGTCGGGAGCCGGACGGCGATTGTCCCAACCGTTGCTGCCTTTTGCTGCCTCTTCTCCGGCTCCCGCTCGCCCTTCCCTATTCGGCAGGTGAGCGAAGGAGCCGCGGGCAAGAGGTGGGGGCTTGGGGGCTTTGGCGGGTAGTCGAGCGTCTGCTTTTGCCGGCTGGGCGAGAGGCTCCGCAAGGCCTTTGGTGCAAGGAAGGCTGAGGCGCCGCTCGGTGCTTCGCTTTCTTCCCCGCCCGCCCCGGGCTTTTACACTTCTGCAGCCGGCATGTTTCGGCTCGCTACCCGGCTTAGGCGGGGGTCGGTGGGAAAGAGGGCGCTTCTCTCAGCCGCCCGCGACGCCGTTCCCGGCTGCTCAGACGCGACTCCTCCGTTTAACGCCCTCTTTCATACCGTTGGGGGCGCGGGGCGGGGGGAAATAATCTCCAGAAACGCTTTTAGGGCCGTTGAGTTTCTAGGCTTGACATGAATGAACTCTGTTGAGTTGCAGAAGATGCGACCTCGGGTCCAGACCGCAACGGGGAAGCCTTGATCTTACTTACCCTGAGGCATGCAACAAGCCTTTCTTTATGCTGATAGTGTTTAAAAAAGCCAGATGCTTGTCTGATACACTTTCACTTAAGATTACCAGCAATACAGTGCCTTCCTAATTTGTGCTCTCTTCTTTGTGACACACCTATTTCTGTCTCTCGCACCTGTGACCGTTTGGGACGTGTGTTGCCTTTAAAGCACCATTTCTGCTTCGTGGTCTTCTCAGGCACCGCCTGTCCACTTTAGAGATGCCACACACACCCCACCGCCTTTTTTTCTCCCTCTTTTACTGCTACTGCTATTTCTAGAACTGCCCCATTAGATGCATAGTTTTGCCGCAGAAGTGGAGTATTCTGCTATTTATCTATATGTAAATATATGAATTCACATGTTTAGAAGCCTCTAGGTCTTGATGGGTTAACATAAGGTCCCGCTTTTCTAAGCTTGAGATAACTTGCAACCTTTTAACTAGTATGGGTCCTATGTCACCTGGTATTTCAGGTGGTTCTGCTGATGTTTTTATTTTTCACTCTTCTCTAATTCCATCTTATTATGAGCCAAAATTTCTCTTAGGGCTGGAAACCTCACCTGTTATGTCCAGAGAAGGGAAGCCTCTAATTTAACTTACGCTCCAATCTTCCAATCGCAGGTTGGTTTTGTCCCACACACTAGTGTGTATTTAATACAAATTGGGTATTATTGAGATACTCTAATTTCATAAATATACACAACTTGCTCACTTGTTGCCTTAATAAAATAAACAGAACAAACTAACCCCAATTTGTCCTAATTAAAAAGTATGCAATTTGTCTTGGTTCAAATAACACATTAAATGCTTCATGACTTATTGAAAGTTGCACTTTCAAAGTGAGAAGGGATATTTGTATTTTTTAAACATGCTGTATATAATTGTTTTGTTTTCAATATATAAATACTGTTAAACCTCTCTCCATCTTCACTCTTTTTGCAAAGTAAAAAAAAATAAAATCCTGTAGTCTGTTTGGCCTCCAGTAGATGTTGATATGGGACTGAGATTATACATTGAGGAAGCAAGGGCTCCTCAATGCTGAGGAGAGAGTTGGCAGAAAAAAGATTGGGAAAAGAGGGACAAGTATAGCTCTTGTAATAGGAAAAAATATGTGGAGTGGTTTAAAACAAGAAAAGGAGGAGAAGTAAAGCAATTTGAATCTATAGCGAGAAGAAACTCAGAATGGATAGGAAGGAGAGAAAGTATAATTTTGGATATAATGAAAACATGGGAACCAACTGAAAAATCAGACAAAAAATATGGAATGTCAGAAAGAGGAAAGAAATACACAAAGATACAAGAGTGGAAAATTCCACAAGAAATATCAAAGTATTAGGGAGGCCATGAAAAAAATAGACCTGCAGATGGGAGGGGAAAATAGGATTCTAGAAGGAAAATGTTCTGCAAAAACCAAGAGAAAAGTAAAGCAGTAGGCAGAAGAGAAGTATATACTTCAGGAAGGTTTTTGGGGAAACACAAAGGTGTAGCAGGCTGCATATGGCTATACCTTGGTCTAGCATGCTATGAGAACCCAGTTATAGAGTAACTATTAGGGTTTATTCACACCAATATTATAGAACATTGTGCTACCCAATGGTTAATGGGTTATTAAAATGTTTAGACCAAATCATGGTCTGTTTTATGTTTTATATATATAATATATATATAAAAGCTAGAGACACATGCTTCGTTATGAAACTATGTGGTTGGGCTGAGTTTTGGGGAGGAAAATAAGGGGGGGGGATTCTGCCTCTACCTACCAGCATCCATCAGTATTTATCTGGCTAAGCATCCTAGCAGTGTGTGAGAGAGTTGAGGGATGTTTGGAAACTGAAACAGTATTTGCTGTTTGAGCAAGGAGACAGCAAGGAACCTGGACGTGGCTTAGCTTAACTGTTCTGTACTAAAGCTGCTTAGTGCTCTGAAACTAAAACTGAAACTCCTCTGCTTGTGTTTTGCATTTGGAACTGATTTCTTTTCAGATGGGGAGGGGGAGTAGAACTCCTTAGCATCAGAGCGTGTTAATAATAATATCCTCTGATGATCATTCAAAAAATCCTTTCTTAGTGAACACCTAGAAGCCAAGAGGAACTTACATGCCAAATTTCAAGTTTGTAGGCTTATAGTTTTGGAGATTTTGTGATGATGCATGAGTGGTATTTCGCTTTTATATATTTATATATATAGAATAAATAAATATAGTTAACCAAAGTCCAAGAACTGACAGGATTTCTAAGTCCTTTTGCCTTTTAAATGAGAACCAAATGTTCTCCCACTCTGAAGACATGGTGTATTGTAAATGTGGGTAGTTGCTGATGTTTTAGAATCAGTTATAATTCATTGATACCTTAGCAGATGGAAGAAGTAGACTTCCAGAGAATACTGTTGCAAGATTGGGAAGTCAAAAAACATTGTGATAAAGTGAATCTGTTAATTCCTGCAAATTGGGGAATAAATCAGGTAGGTGTTAAACACCAGGGAAATCAGGAAATTCAGGCAGTTCAAATGAGTGTAAAGATTTGTTGCAAGCTTAAAAACTCTCTACAAAAATCTGACAACTAATGGTCAAAGGAAATGAGCAGGAGATTTAAAAAGGCATTCAAGGTAAGTAGATTTTCTCGAAGGTGCACAGAGACTTGTTACATACAAAGTGTTTGACGCCCTCCCTCAGGTATATTTGATGTTAGAGGTCCCCTCCCCCCTCAGGTATATTTGATGTTAGAAGTCAGAGAGCACCAAGAATCCCTCATTTCAACCCTGAGATACAAATATTATTCTTTATTGATATTTGATGTCAGTTGCCCTGAATGGATGTAATGCTATTTGTTCACAAAATATTCTCTTTCAATAAAATATCAGCATTTTATCACCAAAGGGAAAGAATACTCCAGTCTTAAAGAAGCGTTTTATATACCAGTGCCATTTTATATTCATTCCATTCCATGATTGGCCAATAAAGTTCTTTATACTCTCTAAGCTTGATTCTTTGCTTACATAGATGATGTTATGAAAACATCTACAAGCAAGCAATCAAACTTGGAGAGCACCAAGAATTTCACATTTATATTAATGCAAAATAATGGTGAGCTCCTCTTCACTAGAATGTGGATTATCAGTTTTTTCTTTAATTTGTATTCCTTCATTGAACTTAGTGGTAAATAACACCTGACTTTTCTAGACACTTTAATTGTATTTTTTGTAAATTCCACCCAAACGAGTCAGCAATAAGGGATTATAAAAATTATAAACTACATGTTTGGAAAGCATCCTATCTTGGATAAAGCATACTAATTTTGTTCTTCCCAATTTTTTCCTCACTTTTTTATTCTCTTTCAAATTTCTGCTAAAAAAATTGCAGTCTTTATGCACATATTAAACAATTGCCCAGCTACTCCCTGAACAAACCAGGTTCACATATTAGCATATCTCCAGTTTTACTATCTACATTTGCCATTTTTCCATTTTTAACATTTTTACTATGTATAATATTATTAGTGTTTATCGTTTGTCAATTCCATTTTCCTAATGTGTTATTTTTTTCTTGGTTTATATTGCAGTTTTGCTGTTCTTTGGTCTGATAATTTAACAAAAACATTTTCACAGCATTTAGGATTTTTCTTTTTTTTTCTTTGAAACTAGTATTAAACATATTAATAATTGATATAATAGAAAGCTCCAAAATTTCTTCCAACATTCCATTGATTCACTTTCATTCCAAATCAGATCTATTCCATTCTATTGTAGGATCCTTATTTAGTAACTAATTAGCATTTTTTTACTCTTCATCAAAATCACATTTCTTCTGCCTCTTTGAAGTTTAATTATTGCATTCTGTTCATAAAAGCTATATTTTACTTTAAATACATCTTATGCAGCATTTTTTTCTCTTGTCTCAATTTTTTGTAATGTTTTTTCTATATGCATTTATAGGCATCTTTTTTCCATAGAGAAAAAAATTATTTCTAGTGTTCTGTATTACTTTCATTTATCTTATTGACTATACTGTAAATTGCTCAGAATCTTTGAAATGCCATGTTCAAACCATGACTGAATAGCAAATGTTTCTCACTAGCTTTATATTAGCATTTCTGTAGCATTTTCTTATCTACAGAGTAAATATGCAATATACAAAGTATGTTGAACTATGTAAGAGGGACAACTAGATTAGTCTATAGTGGTAAACAATAGGAATCTGGTTGTACCTAACCAGTTTTATTAAAATACTTGCATTTACATTATGGCCACTGCAATAGTTGTCTGTTGACTTCTGAGTACAATTCAAAGAATTGAGACTGATATAAAGTCATACAGGATTTGTGCTCAGGAAATGGAATCTGCCCGTCCTGTTCATATAATTTAGGTAATAAAGATCATCACAGGTCAGGTTATCAGGAACAAGCTTCTCATTGAGATATGATGGCCATTATAACCATTTTGATGATATCAAATTTGATATGATAATCACTTGTATTTCTGAAATGTTTAATTGGTCCTGGTTTTGATTCAACAAATTTATCATTTTCACAAGCCCAAACTAATTCTTAGTTAATATATATCTCCTGAGCCAGCCTGATCAGGATTACTAAGCACTCAAATTTTATTGTTTTCTTCTATTGTGTGTCACTTTTATGACAACTTGTGTAATAAACAGGCTTACTTTGTTTAGTGCTTCTTTTGAGTTTTCCACTTGTTTCCTCTGCTTGCTGATTTCATAAAACATGTATGATAAGAGCTAGCGACAAAATAATGTGCTTTATACTGCCATAATTTCATAGAATTGGAAAGAAAATTGTATTTTGCCTTCAGTATTAACATGTTGCATGTGATACTCATTGCAAAAATTGGGATCTATTTTGAAACATAACATTTTTACCAAAATTTATGAGTTTCGATCCTTAGTATAACAAGTAAATCATGAATTTTGATAAATCACTACATTCATTGCTCTAGTTGAAAGTAAGATGCGATAGATCTTATAGAGTGCTTAGACTTGCTTGAAATCTAAAATAATTCTTTAATGGTCTAGTTTTTTCTCCGTTGATAGCTTTCTTTTCCTCTGGTTCTCTCTTGGTTATCATATTGTTCCAGCCCAGTATAAATTCCAAATCTTTATTTCCTGTGTAACCTTGATTTTATTAGACTTTCACCTTCTCAGAGAGGTTTATTTCCTCAGCTTTCACAGAGATGATATTTATTAAATAAGGCAGATCTTTAGTTAGAAATGATGACAAAAGAAAATTGCACAACACTGTTTAACTTTCCTAATCTATAGCCAGAATGAGTAATGTGTATGCATACAGTATATGAAATGAAAGAGATTTCCCTTTTTACCCCAACTCTCCTATTAGACATTATAAGCTTCAAACAGAAAAGAGCCCAATTCTAGGTGTGGGTTTTTAAAAAAAAAACACCTTTCATGAAATATATTTATATATTGAGCAAACTTAAATTGTTTTTGCCCTCACATAACATGGTAATGCGGATCAGAATTTTTGTGACTAAGCAATACAGGGGTAAAATGTGATGACGTGTGACCATGCTGCTCTCACCACAGCAGTTCTAATATCAGTTTACCATTGTGAAACAAATTATCATTGGTGATTAAAAATCTTTCATTACTGGGACTTCTGACTTCCTGCCAGTTTCCCCATTGACTTTGTTTGTGAGAAACCTGCAAGGAAGGCCACAAATCTCAATCAGTGATTGCAGAACATTGCAACGATCAATTGTCTGAGTACCAGATCACAATTATGTGACTGCAAGTGTGCTGCAATAGCTGGAACTTTTCAAGAATGATCACAACTATCATTCATTCAATGCTGTCATTAGTTAGAATAGTCCCTGAAGAAGTGGTTGTTAGCTAAGGGCCACCTGTACAGCAGTGCGTATTATTGGTGATGTGATCTCCTTTTCATTTATGTCTTTTAATAGTACATTATTGTTTTCTAACAATACTTTTTAAAATTTAGCTCTCAGTGCATACATTTAAACTTCTTATTTGAATTTCCTGGTTGCAAATCATCATATAAATGTGAGAGGTTCCATTATGAAATAGACGGTTCCCATTGAATACTGCCTTTAAATGTTGGTGAAAATTGGATACTATTACCTGAAGAATCAATAGTTATTCATGAGTATATAAAGGGTATAGCGTTTATTAGAAGATGTTACCATTTGAGGTAAGCAACATCAAGACACAGACATAGCACAGGTAACTAACATCAAAGTACGGTGTTTTGCCAAGTGTTAAGCAGTGGCCAGACAATTGGTTATTTGAGGATCCAGAGGTAATGAACAAAAGTAAGGAGATTTTAAATTTTATTAATAACTTTAGCAAGTAGATATTGTCAGAAATATAAAAACATAACACTTCAAGCAGGATGCTCTCCCTTCAGCTGCCCGGAGCCCTCTTTTGACAATAGCAGAGACATTCCAAAAGCCCTGAATACACAGCAATGAACACTCAAGCCTGTGCAGTAGTTCAAAGGCAATTTCAGGGTTTATATTAAAAAGTCTCCAGGGGTCTCCTTCTGTGGTCACAAGGCTGCAGGATCTGACCTTGACTGATCTGGGATGGGAACAAAAATCTGAGAAATTTCCAGATAAGGAAAGTTTTGCAGCTGTGTGAAGATCCTTCCCTCCCCATCTTTCTATTCAACAAGCAAGAGAAAAAAACAAACAGGTTAGCTGAGAATGAAGTCTAAACTTCTAGAATTTCCTCAATATGAAGGACAAAATATGTCACTATAATCTTCAGAATACAATGATTTTCCATATTGCCAATCCAAAAGGTTATATTATTTCTCACGTTCTTCTTTTCACAAAGTCCCACTCATTCTGCATTCTCAAGATTAGCTCTACATCATTTCACACTAGATTTAGTGTTTTTATTTAATACAGAAACTTGTTTCTTACTTTTGAAAGTACAACTAGTATCCTCAAAATTAATAACCAAATGATACTTCAAAGCATGAGTGCAAAACATTTTAATACAAACTTGTTATTGCAAAATAAGTGAGATGAAATTATAGCATAAAACAAGAACTTGCCTAGTATCCTATACATAGAAGCTCTAAGTGAAATTCTTTTAAAAATAGTACCAAAAAGCCTTTGGAAAGCAGTCTTGTTTTGGCATTCAATTAGTTAAATTGAAAGAACTAATCAACATTTCTGGAGAGATAAAAATAATAGAAAGAAGAATCTTAACTGAAAATAGATTTTCAAAAAATCTTAATAGATTTTCAGAAAATCTTAATAGATTTTCTTCTTTTTCTATTAGAATGAAAATATGAAAAGCAGAATTAATGGATTAATATACTTTCAGTAGTCTTTAGGAGTCCAGGCCTTCTGCACAGAACTTAAATTTAAAATATTGTAATATTGATCAGGCTTAGTGTTTGCAGTACATTTTTCCTCTATTTATATGAATACCAGTTTATATGAATGCCAGAAACTTTTACATCTTCCTTTAAGCCCCTGTCCCACTGCACAAACGGATGCAAAGAGGATGTAAAATGTTAAAAAAAGCTTGCTATCCGTTGGAAAACACTATGCATCCATTGTGTACTC
>BHFT01054899.1:0-11392 GCA_004320025.1 Laticauda laticaudata
GGGTAAAAAGGGGAGTGGAAAGAAGAGAGAGGATAGAAGGAAAGGGAAAGAGTTATAAAGGACACAAAACAACGATATAGGAAACAGGCCCATTTTAGAGATAATGGTGAAAATTTAATTGAAAAAACGATTCTGCAAAGAGTATATAAGTATAGACTTGTTAATTAGAATAGAATATAATTTCAGAAAAATGAAACAATGTATAGCATTAAAATGATGGATAAATAGTTATTCGTAATTAGTGCAATGTTATCAATAAATAAGATGTAATAACAAACAAATATTTAAATGATTTATAAAAATAATAAGTGACAGAGAAAATAGGGGAAAACTTAATTATGGAAAGATTAATACTGTTCCTAAGGATAGTATGATATTTAGTTCGAAAAAAAATGTTATAAGGATGTTAAGACTTTTAATCGAATTATTAATGATAGAACTGAATTGGAATGGAATGAATGTTTTTTAATTACATATATTTTAATAATCTTTTTAAAAGAACGATAGTGTGTATTTTAAGAATGTATCAAGCAGAATTTGATTGAAGTTTTGTATTGTATTGAATGTTATAAACCTTTACGGTTTACATTTAAAGTTTAAAATAAGACGTTGAATGGATATAAATTCAAAGTTATAAAGTTGTCTCATACTCCAGTTAGTAACTAACAGAAGAAATTTGTTTAATGAGAAAAGATAAATATGAAATTGAAACAGGACAGACAAAAGTATAAATATAATGATTTTTGAACTGAGATGAGATAATCAAAATAAAATTGAGAAAATTAAAAGAGGGGAAAAACTATGTAGAAAATGTAAAATAGTACAAGTTATGCAATAGAACACAAAAATGAGCATGAAATTGAGTTTGTGTCTGTGTGAAAAAGTGCAACCTGGGACCATGCTATTTTCAAAAAAGATGTTTTACTTGTATTATGTTTGTGTGTGTATGTGTGAAAACCCAAATAAAACTTAAAAAAAAAACCCATAGTGCTTAGTACCAAAAATGCTTGTCAGAAGATTAATCTCATTCACTCAACAGTATAGAGAAATCATAAAAGTAATCCTTGACTTATAACCATTCATTTAGTGAACATTCAATGTTCCAACAGCACTGAAAAAAAGTGACTTGGGACCGTTTTTCCCAGTTATGACTTTTGCAGCATCCCCATGGTCATGTGATCAGAGTTCAGGCACTTGGCAATTGGTTCATATTTATGACCTTTGCTGTGTCCCAAGGTAATGTGATCTTCTTTTGCGTCCTTCTGACAAACCAAGTCCATGGGGAAGCCAGATTCACCTAGTAGCCAGGTTACTAAGATCATCTGCAGTGATTTATTGAACAACTGGATCAAGAAAGGTCATGAAATGAGGTAGAACTCAATTAACAAATGTCTCACTTAACAACAGAAATGTTAGGCTCAGTTGCAGCCATAAGTCGAGGACTACCTGAACTTCAATACTTTGGTGTTGACTCATTTATAAAATAGCCAGTTTTTGTTGTTTTTTTAATCAAAAGTGGGCAAATGCAATCAATTACAAAGAATTGAAGATGTGAGGAGGAGGAAGAAGAAGATCATGTACATTTCTTACTGTTTCAATCCAGTGAAGGAAAAAGCTTCCAACATCATCATGGTTGTAAGCCTAGAGAGGAATTATGGTAGGCATGGAAGAATGTCTTCTAGTGAATTCTTTGAATATTAGAAGTGCTTAAAGAGCTGTGGTACTCTTAGTCAAAAAATGAAAGACAGACAGACCCTGATGATCAAAGTATTAGAAAGAAAGAAAGAAAGAAAGAAAGAAAGAAAGAAAGAAAGAAAGAAAGAAAGAAAGAAAGAAAGAAAGAAAACACAAGTTATGTAACTTACACAAACAGAGATTTAGCATTGCCAAATCACAACTGTTATGAAAAGTGTACTCACCCACACTTCTAATTAAATTGTGGGTGACTCCTGCCCCCACTGAAGAATTTGAATTATCTTGATGGCCAAATGAGATGAGATGTTGGCAGACATCAATCCTATTTATATATCAAGTGGAGTAGGCTACTTAGCAAAAAGAGAGAGAGAGAAAAGAAAGCATGTCCTTGTTGGTCTGTGTTGCATTTTTCTTCCCAGCCACAGATATTTTTTGTGATGCAAGCTGTGGTAGGAAGGCAGAGATTTAAGGAAGCTTCCATAGATGATGGTTGAGAACTTTGCAAGCTGTAAACCTAACAGATCTGCTGAGTTTTGGAAGGGCTAAATTATAGGCAAGCTATTCATTTAAAATACCCCAAAATTAATTGATTTAATATATAATTTCATAATTTGCATTTTCTCCCCTCCAGTATAATAGTTTAATATGACTTTTGCAATATGTACAAAAATTAGAAAGAAAATATTTTTTACTACTATAAATTCTGACTACATGCAAAATCTTAATAATTTAACTTTAATGTTACCAGCATTTTTACATAGAGTATAAGTGCAAATGTTTATAGAAAACATAGGTTGGACACGATTAAGAACATAGCAATAGCAATAGCACTTTGACTTATATAACACTTCATAGTGCTTTACAGCCCTCTCTATGCAGTTTACAGAGTCAGCATATTGCCCCCAACAATCTGGGTCCTCATTTTATCAACCTCGGAAGGATGGAAGGCTTAATCAGCCTTGAGACTAGTGAGATTTGAACTGCTCAAATTGTAGGTAACAGTCATGCAGCAGAAGTAGCCTGCAGTACTGCATTCTAACCACTGTGCTACTAAGGCTCTTAATTACATAGTCAAACTTCAATCAAATCTGAATTTCTTTCCCTCGCATGAAAGCAATTTTTTTTACTTCTCTTTGTGTTGGGACAAGAATATTTTAAGGTCTTCAGCTGATGATGAAGCCTTAATTCTTTAACAGAGTAGTATTAAAACAGAGCACAGTTTTTGCTTTCAAACTGTATATGCACTACAAAAAGAACAGCTGATAAAAGGACAATTTAAAGGACTTTATAGTTTCTACAAAGAAACTATCTCTCTCTTTTAAAAAAATATTAATCCCTGAGATGACAAAAATGGGTGTAGAGATATTTAAATCACTGTACTAAATGCAAATAATTTTGCATTTTCTGATGCAGGATGCAGAGCTAATCCTAAAATATTCATCCTTCCCCCCTTCATAATTTCTCTTAATATGTACTTTTTAAATGCAACTTCCTTTTAAATGCTTTATTTAAAGACACGTTAACCTTGGCATCCTTCATTTAAAAGCACACTTGCCAAAATATATTTACCGAAAAATACAGAGACTTAAGGCCCTGTCACACTGCCCAATGGATGCAAAACGTTTGTAAAAAGGACACAGCGGACGAGAAAAATGTTCCAGCATCATTGTTATCCGTTTCTCAAAAGGGGCAAAAATTTATAAGCAGAAGCGGACAAACACGGAAGGACGGATGGGGGGCAGGACGCAAAGAGCGGATGAAAGTGGACTGCAGAATGGACGCCCAGCGGATGGAAGCAAGATGAGAGTGGATGGCACATCCGAGCTTACCGGGAGCCTCAAAGCAAAGTGGCTGCGAACAGATACAGCGGATGCAGAGCGGATGCACAGCGGATGAGCAGATGCAGACGGAACCTAGACGGATGCCTAGCGTTAATTGGGCATCGCGGGAGGGTGCATTTGCGTAAGCTCCGCAGGTAAAGGGAAGCAGCTCGGAGCAGGTCACCTTCAGAGGAAAGACTTGCTGCCGGAAGGATTGACCAGCCTGCTGCCCCTGCTGCATGCTGCCTGCAGCTTTGCTGGCAAGCTGTGCCAGCCCTCCTCCAGCCTGCTAACTCTGTCTGCCTGCCAGCCTGCCTGCCCCCGCCAGTCAGCCGCCAGCCCTTGGTCTGCCTGCCTCCTGCCTGCCAGCCCTTGGTTCATGCCCTGCCTGCCAGCCTTGTGCCTGCCTGCCTGCAAGCCCTTCCTGCAGCCTGGTGCCAGCCTTCCTGCCGCCTTGGTGTCTGCCTCCTGCCTGCACAGCCTTCTGCCAGCCCTTGGTGCCTACCTTCCTGCTGCCAGCCAGCAACCCCAAACCATAGGAGAAGAACAGAAAGCCTCAGCCATCTGCTGCCAGCCCTGGCAAGGGGGAAGGCCACAATCCCACCCCCTGGCCCTCACTTCTGGTTCTGCTGGGGCTTCTGTATGCACGGGCTCGCTCTTCTGGGGTGGAGCTTCTGCTGCTTCCTGCTTCTGGAGGACCTGAGATCGCGGGGGATCACGACATGCAACTCCAGCACCAGCCACCTCCACAGCACGTGACCACTTCACCCCTGAGACTGAACCGACAAGAGGAGTGCAGAGACTCATTTTTGTTTTATAGCTTCTTGTTTAATAAAGTCTACTTTGATTCACCACAGCTTGCTTCATTTCTTTTTTTAAAAAAGTCTTGGTGGAAACTTTTAGAAATTGTTTAAGCTTTGCAGGCTTTGGGGATGGGTTAAGATATAGCAGTTGGAATGGCAGGATACCTGTGGGATTAGTTAATAGCTGTGGGATGGGGTAACGGATACGGCAGTGGGATGGGCAGGGTATCAGCCTTTTCTGGGATGGGTAAATAGCTGTGGGATAGCATAAACCTCCAGTGCAAGCAAGTGGGACTGGATGGTCCACCCTCCCCGGTGCCAACACCTATGGCCCTTTATTATCAATAATAATGTAATCATCATACCACACTGTCAACATAAACACAACTCTTTATTAAATGCCCATCTTCATTGTAGGCGCCACTCAACATACATGGGCACAGACCTCATCAGTGTTATGCACACGGCTCACGGAAGTATCCATTAACCACTATCATCACTGTCTCTGCCACTCCACTGCTCCAGCTGGGGAGTTGCAGCCAGTGTCCTAGGAGATTGCGCTGCTTCTTCCTTCCGGAAGCTCTGTGGGGCCTTGCACATCACAGTGTCCTATCAGGTTTCGCCATCTTTCACTTTTTTTGGATTTTATTCTTGCCTCCA
This sequence comes from Laticauda laticaudata, assembly GCA_004320025.1. Classification (NCBI taxonomy): domain Eukaryota; kingdom Metazoa; phylum Chordata; class Lepidosauria; order Squamata; family Elapidae; genus Laticauda; species Laticauda laticaudata. The sequence continues at coordinate 4,979 of BHFT01054899.1, forward strand.
TTCCCCAGCTCCTGTCCCCATTACCTTGTTGGATGTCCACAAGCCTGTTTCTCCACCACTGGGTAGCGGGTTGCGGCATGAGATTGTCGCAGGATGCAGCAAACGCTTTCCATGATCCTCCTCACAGTCTGTGCGCAATGCTGCACCTGGTGTTGAGAAGTACCTGGAACTGTTGTCTGTGCGCAATGGCTGCATGGTGGTGGAGAAGTACTTGGAACCATGTTGGGCGATGCCAAAAGGCATTCTCACCACCCGCCTTGCCCTGGAACAGCCTGTAGTTGAAGATCTCTCTTCACCGGTTGAGGCATGTTGGAGGTGTAGGCGCTTCAATGAGGTAGGTTGTGAGGGAGAAGCATCATCCCTCCACTGAATGAAGTAGGCACATCTGCGTGTCGTTGGGCAGGGGTCCTGGATTGGGAAGCCATGATGAGGTTGCATTCCAGCCCCCCTTGAGGTGACTGGTGCTGTATACCTGGGCATCCTGAAGATGAGCTGTTTTGCCTGAAGCTCGATGTACATGAACTTGTAGTCAAACACATCGACCATGGTAAGAGGAAGAAGTCCTTGTAGTGGAAATAAGTGGACCTGACTTGGCTGGTGCTTTGCGGCCACGTGGCTTCACCTATGGCTTCCAATGGTGTGGGGAAGTTCCACTCTGATAGCCACTGCTCTGCAACTTTTCATCCATCCTTCTTCAGTGGAGGGGTACTGGAGGAGCTCCTCATGTATTCTTTCGATGATGGCTCACCACTCTCTGGACCACAATGCTGATGGTTTTTGTTGGCACCCTCCAGCCGCTAACTGCATGCTCCTGTAGGTGGGTCCCAGAGGCAGGTGGGCGCAGATGAATGCACCTTGACCCAGGTTCCAGGCTGGGCTGGAAGTTGGTGTTTGCCCTGGTCAACACTGGGGTGTCAGCCGCTGCACAACTTCATCAAACATGGCTGGAGGCATCCTATGAAGTTCTGGAATGCACGAGTGTCTTCCGTTCCTGAGCTTTCACCATCAGCTTGTTGTACAGGTCCGTACTCTGCTCTTCTCCGATCCATCTTTGGACGCCAGACGCTTCTTGCCGCCTCCTTTTTCCTCCTGTAGTAGATGTTCACAAGCCTGTAGATGGCTTTGCAACTGTTGCACAGAAGGTCATGGTGGCTGCCAAAAGGTCTTGTTACGATCACCACGTGGACATGACTCGGAGCCTGTGGAAGAGGAAGAGTCAGCCTGAAGGCTGCAGAGTCTGCAGTGATCCTCTAGGCATCTCTAGACTATCCTTAATATCCGAGATAGGTCCCCTCTGTGAATGTTTTTTCCATTTTTAAATGCTTTGTTTTCCGTTCTGCATCACTAGGCTTCCGTTCTGCATCTGTTCGCACGCCGTTCCAACATCTCTTCTGCTCCCTCCCTGTGTCTTTTACCGTTGGAGCGGATGGCAGTTGCACGGATGCACAGGGATGCTAGCGGATGCAGAACGGACCATTGGAGAATAGCATTTTCCCGCTCAAAAGTTTTGAGGCAATTCAAAACTTTCTGAGCGGATGAAAACATCAATAAACGGATGCTGGACGGATAGAGAGGATGAAAAACGGCGGGTGAGTACAGAACGGAAGCATCGCGTTAACCAATGGATGGCAAATGTTTTTCTCCATTTTACATCCTCTTTCCATTCTTTGGTACAGTGTGACAGGGGCTTTAGAATTCAAAAGGATGTTGCCAATGCAGTGGAAATTTATACTGAAAAGTAATAATTATAATCTGCCTCTACTGCCATATTCTTAGTGAATCTAAGATGAATTAAATAAAATTATGGAGATGGGAGGGAACAGACTTCTTTTGAGTAAGTTATATTGTATAGTACTGGCTTCTATGCATATTTCCCAGAAATACTGATTTTTATCAATGCTTAAATTCATGCATGTGTGACATATAGGAGAGCCTGTTTGGTCTAATTCAGGAATGGGCAATTAAATTTCATAACAGATCACATGAGAAACTGGGACTGTTATGGAGGCTGCCATTGTCCTTCCATCACCAATCTGCCCCCTGCCACCACCACCTATCAATCACTATTCCTACTGCCATTTCCCAGACAGGAACAGCCCAAAGTTTGAATGTAGTCCATAAACCCTAAAATACCCAGGTCTCATTTAGTGGCCAGAAACCAGCAGATTGTGAATTCTGCTCTAGGATGAAATTTGGCTGGATCAGATGGAATCTCCAGGAGATGGAACATTCTAGTCCTGTCCCCAACCTATTGGAAATATAAGCAATCACCTGGTTCATTAAGATGACCAACCATCCTCCTTTAGGGTGTCCTCCTTTTTTAAGTTCTGTCTTCCCTCACAAAGTGTCTTCCTACATGTCCTCCTTTTTGATATTTGAAGACTAATCTGTAAATCTCTGTATTTGATCAATGCTGAGTCAATCTGTTTTGTGTGATGTGACGTGTTTCTATTTAACATGACGATTCATCAAGGCTCGGTACAGTGCGGCAAGACATGATGAGACACATGCGCTCCACACAGGAGAATTGTTTTGAGAGAGTGCGCCAAGCGCAAGTGGCTTTGTTTTTTTTCATCAATTTATTTGTGTCCTCCTTCTCATTGTAAAATAATGGTCACCTTAGGTTCATATCACCACATGTGGTAGACCTGTATAAAGGCAAGGAAATTTTGAACTCAAATACATACATGGCTAGAAAAAAAATGACCAAACAACGTATAGATTTCAAACCAGAATTGTTTTTACTAGGTATCACATCAGAGGGTTATGACAAAGGGACAATGTATTTAATACATGTTTTGACTGTTGCAAGAATTGTATATGCACAGCAATGGAAGAATGAAAACACCCCGTTAGAGTATGAAATAATAAGGAAGATACTAGACTGTGTGGAAATGGACAGGCTAACACTAAAAATAAAAGATAAAGGAGATACACAGAATACTTTTTTACATGGAATAGGTTTTATCAATGGTTAGAAACATGAGGAAGAAGTTGGAAGACAAAAGAATCAGGTGAGGGGGACTTGGAAAGAGACGCTGCTTATGTAATTGACAGAGAAATGTAAATATTAGAATGATAGAGCAGTTGACATTATATGATGATCATAAATTTTTGTACAAAAATCGTATATATAAATTTGCATATATGTTATTTTATTTTTACTTCTGTTTTATGGCAATTGGAATGCCATGGCCAATTACACTGTATTCAATATATTTATATGTAAACAATAAAAATATATTTAAAAAAAGAAAATTATAGTCCTGCTTTAGGTATGAAAGGTGACAGGGTGACCCTGGGCTAGTCAGTCTCTATTAAATGAACTCATCTGACAGGGTTATTGTGAGGTGAAAATAGCAGCAGGAAGAAGTATTAAGTATGCTGCTACCTTGAGTTGTTTATAAAGCATGATAAAGTTGATATAAATAAATTAAAATAAATATTACATTCATTGCTGCTATTTGTTCCATGACTTTGGCAGATCATGGCCTTTTGAGGTTAAAAAAAGAGAGAGATTAGTTAGGACATCAAATAGGAATGAACTAGATCTCTGCAACTATTTTGAAATTTGACCGATGTTCCAGAAACCAACAATTGCAAGTCTCAGCTAAAATTAATTCTTGGCCAACTGACCTTACAAACAGCAGTCTGAGGTTGGTGGAGGATAAAATCCCTGAGTAGATGGATTTTTTTTTTAACATGAAGAAAAATAACTGTGATCCAAGGGGGAAAAAAGTGCAAGAAGATTTGGCTGCTATGCTCTGCAATTCATTGTGTAGATTCAGAACAGGGGATACTCTTGCTGAGGCAGGAGAAAAACCTCAGCAATCACCTTGCTATTCCTGGATTCTGCCCACAAGCTCTTGAAAAGCTAAACAAACATACTGCCTTCCTTTGAGGAAGCCACTGCCCAAGAATGTGCTAGAGTTTGGTGCTTCCTGCTGAAAAATTTGAAATAAATATGATTCAATTGGATATCTGCTCTTTTTTTTCTCCTTGGCAACTGGGGGCCATGTAATTAAGCCTCATTATGAGACTTGAAATAAGTTTCATTGGAATATAAGTAGCGGTTGACTGACAATAATTCATTTAGCAGGCATTTGATGCTACAATAGCACTGCCTTGGATAGAATAGAATAGAATAGAATAGAATAGAATAGAATGGAATGGAATGGAATGGAATGGAATGGGATGGGATGGGATGGGATGGGATGGGATGGGATGGGACGGAATGGAACAGAATGGAACAACAGAGTTGGAAGGAATGTTGGCAGTCTCTTAGTCCAACCCCTGCTCAGACAGAAAACCCTATATCATCTCAGACAAATGTTTGTTCAATCTCTTCTTTAAAAATGTGTTAGAGCATACACAACTTCTGGAGTCAAGTTGTTTTATTGATTAATTGTTCTAACTTAATGAGTAATGATCACATGATTCACTTAACAACTAAGTATTGAACAAATTGTGTCAAAAAAAAGTCATAATTCACTTAAAAATTTCCTTGCTAGCAATGGAAATTCTGGTTCCAATTGTGATTGTAAGTCAATGACTACCTGTGTTGGAGAAGTACTCTTTCTCCTATTGCACAGAAGTCATCCTATTTTGACACGTAGCACAATTATTCTTTCACAAAGTGCTTCAGCACATTTATTAAGACAAGCAAATCAGTTCTTTGTTAAAGAAATATTTCATGTTCCACCAGGAAATCAAACTAGTCCTGAATAAAGCAAAGCATGGATATTTACTGTGACATCTAACGCTGGCAAAATGCTAGTTGAATTTACCAGTTCTGCAGATATGTAATCTCTTGATCCACATAAGCGCCCTGAATCCTCAAGGCAGAGACCATTGCAACCATGTGCTCCAATTGACAAAAGCAACCTCAGGGCAAAATAGCTAATAAAAAGATACTCAGAGGCCTGTACCTATGACTATAGGGAATGATAGGGGTACTAATGAATCCTTAGCCCCGGAACATTTTTTTTGTTTCATTTTCTTTCCCACATTACAGTAACTGTCTGATAATTTCCTGTTGGAGGTCAACAAACATTAGCAATGACTGAATGCTGTGAATCTGAATTTTAATCAGGCAGGTATGTGTGTGTTGGGAATAGAGAGAAAGAGAAGAATAGACAGCTTGCTTTGCTCTCCCTGAACTACATTATTAAAAGAACTGGGCAAGCCATATTCTTCACCCCAAAACCAGACACATATTTCTTGTTGCCTCCTGAAGCACAAATTGTTTTACCAAATTGTGTTACTATTCAAGTTCTCATCTGTGTGTCTTTATACTGAAATAATTAGAATCCTTTTTAATGAAATTAGCATAAAACAAGGGTGGGATTCTCCAGTTTGCACCTATTTGCTAGAACCAGTTATTAACATTCTAAGCAGTTCGGAGAACTGGTTGTTAGAAGAAATTACTGGCCTAATCCTGTAACAAAGGCAGAAAGGAAACATTCTGGTGTTGCTTACAGAAACCGCCTCTTATTACATACTTGGCAGGACTAGACTTCCTGTGTCAGGAAATTCTCTGGAGTTTTTTCCCCCTCTTTTGCTGGTACTTTGCTTGTGTGGAGAGACCATTCAAAGTTACAATAGCATAAAAAAGTGACTTATGACCATTTTTCACACTGATGTGCACAATCCCCACAGTCATGAGAAGCCAGGTGAGGAGATGTGTGCCTCGATGTGAGTGATATTGAGTTGTCCTCACCCAGCCAATAACATTACCACCAAGGCATGTCCACCCAGTCACATGAGCACCAAGTCACGCCTATCACCTAAGCCATGCCCACAGAACCAATTGTTAAAAAAATTGAATCCCACCCCTGCATAAAACCAATGCTATTTAGGTACAAGACAGCATTATGAAACAGCCTGACACTGCTATTGATTTCCGAAATAAAAACAAGGTGAACGGTAATCATCATATGGGGATCCTAGAGAACCAATTCCAATCAACATATAGGATTCCCCTTATTCTGTCTCTCATTCACTGAGCAGTAAGTTAAGGCTAGGTCACACTGGCTGACAGATGCAAAACGTATGCAAAAGGGACACAGCGGATGAGCAAATTTTCCATCCGTTGTTATCCACTCACAAAAGTGCCCCAAATTTGCATAAACAGAGTGGACAACAACAGAAAGGAACAGACGTGGGGAGGGTGTAGCGGGGATGTAAAGCGTATGTTCGTAGGAAGCCTAGCCGATGAAAGTGGATGGAAGGGGATGACACATCCACAGGGCTTCCGGGGGGGAACAGCGAAGTGGACGTGTAGCGGATGATGCGGATGCATCACAGACGCCTATAGGATGCATAGCGGATGTATAGCAGATGCAAAGCATTCACTGCGCATGTGGGGAGGATAAATTGAGTAAGCTCCACAGATATAAAAGGATGCAGCTCGCA
>BHFT01054902.1:0-12002 GCA_004320025.1 Laticauda laticaudata
CAAATGAATGTTTAATAATTGATATTACATAAGCACAAGCTAGATTGATAAGATGAGAATTTATATAACTTGTGAGTAATGGTAAAAAAAGGATAGCACAAAAGATTGTAATAAACTGACACACTATATGTATATAATTGAAAGAGGGTTTATGTTTTTATGTTTTGTTTGTATGTTTGTTGTAAAAAATAAAAACTTTGTTTGAAAAAAAACCTGGAAACAGTAAATCATAATTATATATTCGCAATAAGATGTATTTGTAAATGTATCACCAATATTTTAATGTCAGTTTTAATAGTGCACTCTTCTTTTAGGCTTTGGGATATGTGCTGGTAACAAAAACTCAAATTAAGTTGAAAGTTCAGAACACTGGTCTGAAAATCCTTAAGGATTGTATTTTTTAAATAAAAATAAAAATAATCTATAAAAGAAATATGTCTAATGAATATCAAAGGCCAATGGTAAACTTTCCAATAAGCCATCCTGGGCACTCAAAACAGTCTTATTCTGGGAAATAGTACAACCTGCCATCTTATTAGCTCATCACAAGAGACAGTTATGACAAATATGCAGGATCCTGATTCTAGTTTTAGCTGCTCAAAGTAGCTCAGAGTGGAAGGAATAAGTTTTTAAAACTGCACAAATACATTTCAAATATATTTTTTGAGAAATGAAATGGGACAATTATTCAAATTTAGGCATAAGGAAGTGGATAGTGAGCAACAAATGAAATTCATTTCTAAATTGTATTCATTTGCTTTTTCCCATATCTGAACATACACCATTTTTAATATTTGTATTGATTGGTTTATTTTTTATTTATATTTATTTTCCACTTATTTTTTTAAAATAAATGATTCAAGATAGCAAACATATTTAATGTTCCTTCCTCCTCCTCCTCGTCCTTTCTTCCCAACAAAACCTTGATGAGTTGGGAGAGAGTGAGGAACCCAAAACTACCCTGCCAGCTTTCATGATTAAGACAGGATTAGAACTTACAGAGTTTCCTGGGTTCTTAATCACTGGACTATGCTGACTCTTTTTTAATGTTCAGTTTTCAATACTGAATACTCAGTGTTCAACACTGAAATTAATTTTCAATATCAAATAGAAAGAATAAATAATATTTTAAAAAGAAAGTTGATAGAAATATCTGTCCTTTAGGAACTCTTTGTGAAGGGGAAAACATTCATATCAGAACCCTGAAAATGTTCTCTACTTCATAGTTTAATCTTATGTATTCCTCCTGATAAGCTCTTGGTAAACTGACAGTAAATTTTGCAAAGGCTGGCTTTCTCACTCATTGTTAATCCTTTAAGCTGTTAAGCAAGTCAGTCCTGTGGTCTTCAGTTTTAGGTCAATCTTCATCCTGAAGAACCCTTGGACTTCTTTTGCTGCTACTCTAAATCCTTTTCTGTTGCTCCATGAGAAATGCCTTGCATGTCTTACATTTACTGAACACTTTCTTAAATCCATTAACAGTTGTGTTAAACTAGTGCTTTACATAGACTTTTCTGATTTCACAATATCTCTGAGTTATGATGAGATAACCTTCATCATACGTGTGCCTTATTTCACATGATACAGCAAGAGAATTAATTGTGTATTTTATACACAAACCAAGTCTTGATTCCTGTTTTGTTCGGAAAACACACGAGGTAGACCGGGTTCCAACAACAAAGGCTTTATTCAAACAACAATCAGAATAGGAACACTTTGGCTGCAGCTGCGCGGAGCAGCCTTTTATACAGGCTGGGCCGCCTGCTTTCAGCCTATGGCATTTCTTTAAAATTGCCGCCATTCAGCAGCTGCTGTGTGGATTGGTTCTAGTGAACCAATCCACTTCTTAACTTATCCTGACCCAATCAGAACAGTAGTCTAGGATTCAACCATTTGCATAATAGAACACCCCGCCCCTCTTGTATGTTCCGTCCTACTAGTTAGTGTCACGCAGGTAGTGGTGGCTTCCTCCCAACTACTCGAGAATATAGACTTGCGTGGTTCATTTCCTCGTTGAAGACTCCCGGTGACCAGTCAGATGGGCTGCTGTGTCTTCCGATCTTCGCTCTGGAACCGTCTGGAGGGTGAGTCAGCCATTTGCCGCGCCTGAGTTGCTTAGCGCGGCGGTTTTGCCTGCTCCCACCGTTTCCATTGGCAGGTTGAGCGGTAGCTGCCTGGCTGGCCCCTTCCATGGGCTATTCCCGAAGTCTCTTCAAAAGTGAGTTTTTATTTGCCCTTTTAGTTGGTATAAATCGTTGTGTAGTTTAAACGGTTCTTAATTAATTCTCGCGTTCCAACACCCTCCCTGGTTGAGCTTATCTGATTGTCGGCCGACTGGTTGTGTGTCTGTTGGCCGCTTCAATTTCGGGATCGAAGCTGGTCTATGTGCCGCTTCCACTCCCTGCCATCTGTCTACGTTTAAACGGTAGGATTTTGGGGCCTATAATTTGAGGTAATTGTCCAGCGTACCCACAATGGTTCACCTGTGAAAGTTTTTCGCGTTATACCAAGTTGCTATCTGGAATTGCCTAAACTTGTGAGAATCAGGGGGGTTTTCTGGGTTAACATTTGGTGTAGTCTGTCAAGGTGTTGATCTTTAATTTTCGTCCCAGTAAGTAATTCCGCCGGGACCTTTAGTAACTGTACTGGGCGTTTTGTGCTGGAGGGTGAGTAAACGGTTTACTTTATTGTTGGACATTCCCCTATGTCCATTCTTCTAGCCCTTCTTTAGTGAATCGGACATTCTCTCGGCTCTGCCGTTTGCAGGAACAAAACGGAATGGGCCGCGCGGTTAGGGCAATGTCTGATACTAGGAGGTAGGTGTATTGCTGAATTGCAGCTTGTTATTGTGTCCATTGTCCGAGACAAGAAGTCTGGTAGACCGTGGTAGCGAAAAGGTCGGCTTAATTTTTTTTTAGCTTTCTGTTGCTCGTTGATGGCATGATTTTCATATATATATATATATATACATCAACTCGCAACCAGATAAGGTATGCCCCTTGGTTGGACCCGCCAAAGTCTATATGAATTCTAGCCACGGTCCCCTAGGGTCTCCCAGTCCCTGATGGGTGCTTTTGGGGGGAGAAGGGTCTGATTCCCTGGCATTTATGCAAGAGCTTACCCATACTCTATGTCCTTACAATACCCTGGCCACACACATAGCTCCTGCCAGGCTTTTCATTTTAACCATCCCAGGTGACCCTCGTGCAACAACCCTATTACCTAGGCTGCAACTTGCTGGGATGACCCACCCGATCTCCCCACAGCAAAACACCCCTTTTGAATGGAAAGGGAAAGTTCAGTCTGTCTGCGACCGGATACGTTTAAAAGTTCAGTTTTTTGTGTCTCCGGCCAGCCTTTACCTACCCACCAAGGATACGGGCACGTCATGAGTCCTTAGCGTGGCTCTACGACATCTAGCAGAGAGGTTAGATCGCGACAAGTCTCTTTTCGCGATGTCATTGCTGGTGCCGGGTCTTCATCAGCTGGTTGGTAGGGGTGCGTTGCCTCCAAAGCTCGCATGGGAAATTGGTTCCCGGTCGATGGTGTCAGCAGTTATAGGAATGGCTGCAAGGAACTCTGACCATCTAGACATTCTGGTGACAGTTGTTACGGCGGCGGGCTTGTTTCCCGCCAAAATTCCCATCAGTGGTTTTGTGCGTCCGTATAATTTGAAAAGCCCGCCCGTACAGATATTCGTGGAAAGTCGTTTTACTCCCAGCGACTATTGCTAGATGGCTTCCCTGTCCAGTGCTGTAATTTCGCTCAGTCTTTGATAGAGTCCTAAAATAATATGCCGACGGGTGCTTCTCTGCCATCAGGAAGTTGGTGCTATTTGGACGGCACCTACTCCAAATGTATGAAGTGAGCGTCGCAGGTTCACTCTTTAAGGCCAGTGTGTTGCTAAATTGGGATAGAGAACTTTGTTGATGTTGAGCAACTTTTTAATTATTTTGGAAAGCATCCTTTCTTGCATACCCCATGTCCAGTTTGCCTTTTTATCTAAAAGACGAGTGTAACAGTTCAGCTATAGTGCCTGTTTGGCAGACAGAAATACATTGATAAAAATTAATAGTCCTAAAAGCTTGCAGTTCTTGTTTGTTTCTCGGGTTCAGGTGCATTCGTTGTATTGCCTGGATTTTCTTATCTTGGGGTGGATGCCCCACCGTCTATTGGCTTAGCCCCAGAATCCAACGCTTTTTTTATTAGCAGCATTTTATTTTTTCTTTTAGGCCAGATTCCCTAAATTCATTAAGTACTTCTGCTGAGGGTCTTTTTTTTTTTTTAATTGAGTCTCATCTCTGGCCGAGATTTAAGACGTCAGTCGTAAATATTGGTATTATGGTGAACGATCTTGTGATCCATTAAGGAGACGTTCCATCAACTTGGGAAAACGCCCGGTCCACATCATTACTCCAAATTGGAGCCGTGGAATTTGAATGCACCTTTGGTGTGCGACTATGGGAGGTTTGCGCTTCTGCTGTCTCCTGGGTCCACTGGGGTAGTTGCTGATAGGCTGGCGGCCAAGTCCAGTAGCACAAACCTTGCCCATTCCAGAGAGATGAAGCAAATGTTGGGAACTACAATATGGCACGGGTATGCCGCTGGGTTTGTAAGGCGTGGCAGGGTTGCCTTATAGTCACCACAGATTTAATGGACCCGTCAGGTTTTATGGGGTTACATGGAACAATAGGCGTTCCCCCATTTTAGCGTTGGTCACAGGTTCAACCACCCCCCCTGGTTGCTATTAGTTTGTCGAGTGATGTCTCTATCTTTGCTTTGTCAAAGGGAACTCATCTAGGCTTTTAATCTTTTGGGGCTATTTGGGATTCTAAGGCTAAAAGAAATAGGTTCCCCGCATACTTGCCCCCAAGCGAGCCATCAAAAAACGTCCTACTGAATTCGCCGGAATGAGGTCATCTCCCAACCGTGTTGTAGTTACCCTCGATCGACCACCGGTCATCCAGGGAGTCGCCGAACATCGAATGCCCAGGTAGGACTCGGTCTGTCAATCCTGGTGACGAATGACGTTAGCGGCAGTCTTTTGGTTATATGTTGCTTAAATGACCCAATTGTCCATGCCAATTATAGGATCCAGTTTCCCTGAGATAGTCTTTGTGAGAGGTCAAAGGTTGTTGTAATTGTTTGGATTTGATGTCTAGGCAATCGCTTTATTAATGGTATTCAAAGAAACCATCGAAAGGAAGGTGGGGAAGGAGGGGACCCGGAGGTCCACCTCCATCTTACAGGGCTTCCCGGTACGATTGGTTTACATCACTGTAACCTTCCTTGCCCGGCTTCCGTACTGAGCGCTTCTTATTAGTGATAGTTAGTGTGTATTGCGCTCATATTCTCTTGTTGCCACTTCTCTCCGCTCGATTATGCTCGGCGCTCGTGTGCTGAATTTCTGCAGATCGTGCGTAGGGCAATAGTTTTTTCTTGTTTCTGCAGACTTTCTCGTACTTGCATAATGTGCCCACGTTCTTTTTACAAGTACTGCACGATATGGGCGCTCTGAGAAATCTGCAATCGGCTCGGGCCATTGGTTCCTCCGCAGCCAGCGCATTCCGCCAAATTCTCTCTTTCGCCCTCTTTTTATTCTCGAGCAGACGGTGGGATCTCGTCCTGTCTTCCTCGCCGTTAGAATTCGGTTTTCCTCTCTCGACTCTTTCGAAATGGTAGGTACGGTGGCTAGGCTGCTTCTCTTCTCTAGCTTGGGGTTTCTTCGCCATTTTTGTTCATTGTTCTATTCATATGTGACTGCCAATTTGCTTTGCGGCTTCGGCGGCCATGGCTTCCGCGATTGTCTTCGGTTCACTACAATGACCATTGGGCTTGGTTTAACAGCTTACTTTGCCTTTTGTAATGTCTCTGAGCCCCAATACCAACGCCGATTCCTCATTGCCTTCGTCGATGTTTAGGATCACACTCACCCCCTATTTGTCTTAGAGCAGCCACGAAATCGGCGACGGTCTCCCCATCTCGCTGCGTCTCTTGTGGTAGAATCATGCCGCTTTATTAATTTATGACATACTGGAGCGTTTATGGCTTTGAGGATTCTCTGTAGTTCGGGCCCTTAGCGTTGTTTAACATCTCGGGGCTTTCGCAAGGGCTTTTGCCATTTTGAACACCGTTGTCCGCAATGGGTGAGGAATACACTCCCCTTGCCGCGTGTTCCAAGATCGTCATGCGATCATTGCCTTTCCAGATACCATTTGGAGGATCGCTGTATGACTCCCATATCCTCAACCCGCATAGGGATTGCAAGGGTGCGGCGTCGTGCGTTTGTCTTCCAGACATCTCTGCTGGCATGCTATAGGCTTCTAAATACCGCGTGCAGGTTTCACGTTCAGGAACGATCACACCTTCGTCGCCAGTGTTTTGTGTTATTGGGAAAACACACGAGGTATAGACCGGGTTCAACAAACAAGGGCTTTATTCAACAGTAAGTCAGAATAAGAACAGTTTGGCTGCAGCCGAAAGCCAGCCTTTTCATTAACAGGCTGGCCTGCCTGCTTTCAGGCCTATGCATTTCTTTAAAATTGCCGCCTTTCAGCACTCTTTGGATTGCGTCTAGTGAACCAATCCACTTCTTACTTATCTGGACCAATCAGAACAGTAGTCTAGGATTCAACCATTTGCATATAGAACAATTCCTAACAGTTTTATCTTCACTGATCAGAAAATGTTTATCTTGAGAAGGGGCAGGTGGATACTATTTTCCATACAAACAACAAAGAAGCCAATAATTAAGCTACTCACAGCAGTTCCTAAACATAGTCCAGAAGTATTCACCAGTGTATCTACCAATGGAATACAGAGCCATTTATGATGCACAGAAAAGCAGAAAAAAAGAAAATCCTATTTGCTTCCAATTTTCAAGCTTGGTATTTTCCATGCTTATTTATCCCTTTTTATTCTTAATCATATAGTGTACAGATATAGTGGTATATATCATTGGTTTGATAATAGAAGCATTAATATAAATCACAGAGCCACCAACAGGTCCATGAATATTTTGGGGAGAGGGGTTTATGAAGCTACCTGGCCTACCAGAGTTTAGGTGTGGTATGGTAAGCAAGGGAAAGAAAAGAGAAAGGGAAAAAAATCTTTCAAATAACATTTTTTATTTCCAGGAATATATTTGATTTCAGGGGTGCAATGGCTCAATGATTAAATATATTGAGCTTGTCAGCTGGAAAGCTGACAGCTTAAGTCTGAGATATGTGCTGTCTGACAGGATGAGCTCCTGTTACTTGCCCCAGTTCTTGCTCATCTAGCAGTTCAAAAGCATACAAATGTAAATAGATAAATAGGTACAACTTTGGTGGGAAACTAATGGAATTATGTGCATTTCAGCATACAGTCATACTAGCCATATGACCATGGACAATGCTGGCTCCTTTGGCTAAGAAGCAGTGATTACCACTACCCCCTAGATTCAGACATAACTTTATTTATCTGAGCTCAGGCCAAAGTAAGGCTAACTGATGCTTTAAGAATAGCTCAATAATGATGCCCCTCTATGGAAGTGAAACTCTCATGCTATGAGATGCAAATATATTTGATATCTGATGACATCTTCAAACCAAACTCTTAAACTTTAGTCATCTTCCCTGCCATTTTTTTCTTCTTGACTATGCAAATTAGAGTTAACATGTCAGATAAACACAATTTCCAAAAAAAAAAAAAGATTAAAGTTCACAGTACCAATGAAAGAGTTTAAGACATGATAATGAGTGGGGAAAAGTCTCTTCAGTTAGAACCCTAAACTCATGTTTATTCTGCTTAATGGTTAATTCAGGAGCATCTGGATTCCACCTGAGAATAATATTAATAGTTTATCAAATTTGTATGATGCCTGAATTTCAATCACCCTCAATGAACCAGATGCAACATTAAAAAATAAAAATGTTGTGTGGCTACAATATGGGACTTTCTTTAGAATTATGTCCATATTTCTATAGAAAAAAAATCAGAATGAACTAAACTGACAGACAAACTGGTCTGGATGAATATAGATCAGGTTTCTATTTTCTAACCATGTTATTTTTTAATTCAGGGAAAAACTCACATCTTTCTTTTTTGATATCATGAAATTCTAATGTTTCAGCTTATGCTGGGAGAAAATATAATTTCACACCTGAAAAAAGTATGACATTCTTAAATACAGTGAAGCTGCACAAAATAGTCAAGGGATTATATATAGCATCAAGATGTTCATGGTATGTTTAGACATCAGATCATCAGAACACCAGAGGTTATACAAGAAGAAAAAAATATTGCTTATTTCTTCTATGATACCCTACAGTGAAGGTATCTGTCCCATGACAGGAACCTTCCTCCTAGAGATTTCAGAATTATGCTGGTGTAATATTGTTATCTGACAATATGGAAATGTTTGCCATTGTTTTCAATTATATTTCATCTGGTACTTGGTAAAATTCTCTGATACTCAAAATCAGAGACACCTTAAAAAGGTCAATCATCTCCAAAAGTCATAATTAGAAACAAATACATAAATAAAAGCCAACACAGAAGTACTAAAATTAATTTTGTCAATAATAAAAATCCGCTAACTTTAAAAGACTTGAGTGGATGTAGTAGATGTCAATGTGCATGCAGATACATGTTTTGGATGTATCAACAGTAACAATCTCTTTTCAAAAGTAAACACTCAAGTACTGTATTTCTTTTAAGTTAATAAAGAATGATTAGAAACAGTGGCATATAGCACAACTGTTAAGTACAGAAAGAAATATTCTTAAGGCAAAGCTGAATTTTGAAATTTAAAATTTTAATTTTTTTTAGAAGATTACAAAAAACAAACAAACACCAAAAGTATCAGAATACAGAATACAAAAGCAGAAAAGTAAGCCAAAGAAAAGAAGAAACAACAAAATTAAAATTAAGTCATACAAAAAATATAAGGAAAAAAAAGAATTCTCTCCATAAAAAACTTTAGATCCTAATAGATCTGTATGTAATAAATCTAACAAATCTGTATGTATATGTTAAACAGATAAATATCACAGGTTGATAAAAAATAAATCTTATAATACTACACTCCTATCAAATCCCTCCAAATTATTTAAATTTGATGAAGCAACTTGAATTTCAAATCCATTAATCCTTCCTTTTTATTTGTAATCCCTTAATCTGGGTTAGAGTCGGATGACCAGGAGCTGAATCTGGATGCCCTTCTTGATGCCTATACAGAGTTCACTGATTACTTTTTCCTTTGCACCCTAGGAAAGAAACATTGATTGAATTCTCAATTTTCCAAATGGAAGGCAAGCATCTTTACCACTAAGCCACCACACTACACCACTCTCAAATCTCAAATCCATTAATATTATTATCATGTTTTAAGGACTTGCTGTCATAAATTGAGTGCAGATGCCATCAGACAGGAAAATTATTTATCCTGGTTTATTATATCCAGAATATTTCTTTTAAAATACTCTTGAACTTTTGGTAAAGCTGTATTGTGGGTTTTACTTCTATCACAGATTCATACTATCAAATTAGAAAACATCTCAGGTAACTTTAAAGCAGCAAAGTTACTTTATCTATGTGGAACTGTCAAAACATGCTTAAAATGAAGTTACTGCCACTGATATGAAATAGGAAAGATGTATTTAATTCGAAGTTCGGAAAATCCTTAAAATTATCACTCCATAGAAGTTGCTATCTCTCTTTCACTCTTACTTACTACATATTTTAAAGTAGATTCCCCCCCCCAAGATGGTTAAATACTTAGAATCTCAAAATCAAAATCCACTCATAGGATACATAAGGCCCAGATATTTTTTGAAGCCAAAACATTTGGAAGTAAAACATCTTTTCTACTGTATTTGTATATTCTACTGTATTTAGACATGAGCACAATGGGAATAAATAATAACTTTCCAAAGAAGCTCATGATATAACAATAACCTTCATTACACATACTTAAAGCTGATAAAGTAATTTTTTTTGTAAATCCCATAAATTAAAGCCACATTAAATGGTAATCCTAATTTAGCTAATCAATTCTTAGATGGCCTATTATACCACTAGTATCTGGAATACTTTTAATTTTACAGTATTGATTTAAGTGCTGGTAAAACACCGCACTAATAGCTCTGGTCAAATAAACTCCTGGTATATGATGATGAACTAATTTCTTGACTCTAAAAAATAAACAATTGTTGGTTCAACTTCGATATCCATACATTTTTTAAATGAAAGCTGCCCCAATAGACTATTGGTATCACCATGTCTAATTTGCACTCACAAGAGAAATATTTCATTCTCTTTTTCTTCTTATATATCAGCTGTGTTGCCTAAGCATAATTAGCTTCTACAAACCTGAGTACTGTTTGTTAAATATTTTGCATTGATCTATGTATATAATTCAGCTCTTCAGTGGCTTTAATTGCTAACAGCATTGTTCAGGAAATGTCATTAAAAGTGAAGCTGACCAGAAATAAATACTATTAGAGCAGTTTTGTTTTCAAGTGGTAGGTGATTTAAACAAACACTCATGAAATAGACATCATAAAGGAGGCTGAGAGGCCACAAATGGTAACCACAACATAGAATTCCATTCCACTTATGGAGGAATAATATTTCCTCTCTGACAACCAAGAGCACATACTATATGGAAATATGGAAATCTCATTTGTCTAGGGTGATTTCTGCAGAAAGTGATATTTAGTTTTGTTTATTTGAGAAACATTTCCTTTATTCCATGGTGCCATGGTTTCAATAACAAAGAACACATGTCGGAATCCTGTGCACAATGGGAATTAGCATACCCATGACAAGTTTCTTATGTATTCAGATGGTTAAATCCAATCTTCAAATGAAAAACCCTCTCAATTTATGTCTTTACAAGGCTTAGTTTCTTCCATTAAAGCCTATTTGTAGTATGATATAGAAGCATATAGTTCCTGAAATGTTAAAGGATTTAATGCATTCCTAAACTAGAATAATTATTATTTTAAAATTAGCAAACATTCATTAATAATAATTGGAACTTCTTTCTATGTATGTGATCAAGACTTTATGAGAGAATACCAGTTCAGTGTACTAGATGGGAGTTAAAATCAGATTGTCAGAGAGAGCTATCCAAACAATGTGCTTATTTATCTCTGAGGAAACAAAACAGTGGCAGACTACACTACATATCAAAGGCTGTACTTCTTGGAAAGGGGGTTGGGGACAGGGAATTCACCACATGATGAATATTACTTTATAATACCTTATAATACTTTATGTACTCTGCCATGTGAACATATATCAAAACTGCAATGAAGATACTAACTGTACAAAATTTCAATTATTTGTGCTTGATTGTTGCTATCCAGCAACTACGGTTCTCTATATCTTTTTCTGTGTTACATATGAAATAGGGAAGAACCTTCAACAGTTAATATTCTGAGAGAATAATGTCAGTCATTATAATTTATAAGTCCAGGTTAAATCCATCCAGCCTTAAATTCAAGAGAATTGATAAGTTCAGGTTCAGAAAGATTTGAGGTTTTGCATGATACCTAACAGAATGATTTAGTACAATATGTATGTCTGTGTACAGTGCAAGATGAATGGAAGATGTGTGTCATCATATCATTTCATCCATTCAAGATGCATTATTTTCAAGAAATATATCCAGATAAATTTAAATTTCTAGTTGAACTAATGTGAACATTTATTTACAACAAACCAATCAGCTATTTTAAGAAAATAAGTTTTCTCTATTATCATTGATTTTGATTGTCTTTTAAAGTTCATATTACTGAACTCAAAACATCTATCATAGGAGATGACCTGAATGTCTTTTACTGCAGGTTTGAAAGGAAATTAAAGCCACCTATCTCCACAACTCCCATCTCAAACACACCAACAACAGCCAAGCCTCCTACAACTGGCCCCAACCCTTTGGGTTCACAACCTCTGGTGATCACAGAAAAAGAAATGCAAGATCTATTTCACAGACAAAAGCCAGGAAAAGCACC
>BHFT01054904.1:0-29735 GCA_004320025.1 Laticauda laticaudata
AGTGAGTACACAACGGATGCATTGCGTTTTCCAATGGATGGCAAGCTTTTTTTAACGTTTTACATCCTCTTTGCATCTTTAAGTGCAGTGGGACCGGGCCTTAAGGGAGGTTTGGCTCTGCTTTTGAGCAGATCTAAAGATTAGCTAGAAAGCAAGAAATCCAACAGTTTCTTGCTTTCTAGCTAATCTAAATCTGGCACAGCAGAACAGCTGATGGTCAGAAAAAGGAGAAATAGCAACTTAGCAGGCAGGTTTGCCAGATAAGGAGTGAGTGGGCGGGAGGGTTCCTGTGGGCCATGTGGGCGGCACAGCTTTGTGTTCCCACACAGTCTGGATTAATTGCTTTGTGGGGTGCTCTGGGGATGACATTTCTCTGCGAATCATCAAAATTTTCTTGCGGACCACCAGTGGGCTATAGCCCACCAGTTGGTGACCACTGCTCTAGATGTTGTGGAATTAAATTTCCCAGAATTCTCAGCCAAGCATTTTTGCCTGGAAATTCTGGGAATTGTAGTTTTAACCCACCTGGGTACCACCAGGAGAAAACTGAGCTAAATGTACGTCTGCTGCCTACTGAGCTCTTTGAATTAAATAGTATCATTTCTATTCCAGATCCCATTTTTAAATACTTCCTTCAAGAAAATGGACAACAAATTTCCCTGCAAGTAGGAAGTCAGCAAAACTACATGAACATTCAGACTGAAATTTCCTCTAAGATACCTGATGTACTACCATAGCTTTCATCCCTATACCAAAAAGAAACATTTATAAAGCATATTGCTGAAAAAGATCACTTTGAATGGTTTGGTGTACTCTAATGCCTCATTCTGTGAGAACCAAGCTTTAAACCAATAGCATTTGAGAGACAGAAAATGGGCGAAGGAGAAGGCTTCACTGACACTGAGCTGATTATATGCAAAATCCAGTTTACAGAAACCCACAGAGGAGAAATAATGATGGGTGGATTATGCTGCCATCAGCATGCTGTGATAAGATAGCACCAGTTTCTCTTGCTAAACTGGAGCCTGAGACAGGCTTAAATTTTCTATTAGCAAGCTCATTTTATATTTTATATGGCCTGTTTCTGTGGGAGGGTGCAATGATTTTTTTTTTAAAGCATGTTGTCAATAGCCAGTCCTTTACAGCCCCTGGAGTGCCAAAAGGTATAAAGACAGACAACAGAATTTACCCTCACAAGACTGGGAGAATGCTTTTGATCTGAGAATAAGATAAGTAACTTAGATCTTTGCTGTTCCTTTCCATTTGACCAAATGCTTATTATGTCAGAGTGTTTGAAGCAGAGGTGGTATTCAGCAGGTTCTGACCAGTTCTGGAGAACTGGTAGCAGAAATTTTGAATAGTTCAGAGAACCGGCAAATACCACCTCTGACTGGAGATTTTACAGTATCCTTCCTCTGCCATGCCCACCAAGCCACGCCCAGATTAATTGTTTTGGGGGAGTGCTTTGGGGGGGACATTTCTCTGAGGACCACCAAAATTTTCTCATGGACCACCAGTGGTCCCCGGCCCACTAATTGGCAACCACTGGATTCAAGGACTGTCCTTGTTTAGGAACCTAAATGATTCTGATCAGTTTCACACTACCAGAAAGGACTTTATTTGCCTCCAAAGTGGCTCCTATTTGCATTCCTTTCATTTAGATTGCACTCTTTTTTGTAAAAAAAATAAGTTTGTTTGTATTTATCTCTGTGAGATCAATCTACTCACAAGGGGCCGATTTCCCTAGTTACATCTTTTAGTTCCACAGTACAAAGGGATAGCACTATATAATAAATTTCCCTTTTACTTGCCTGTAATATTAATGGGTTGTGTGAACCTTCATTCTTACATCCATCGACAGTAAGGGTGGGAGGCCAGCTAAAGATATCCCACTGGAAGATATGTGGTTGGCAGTGGTAATATCAAGCTGCAAAGCAAGACAAGATGTACAGCTTGTAGGTTGTATAGTCCTAAAGGTTTTTAGGAAATAAAACTTAAGACCTCCAGCTATTCACCCTACAAGCTCAGACTTGATGCTGTAGCATGTAGAAGTGACCTTGGGAGACAGGAAAGAGCCACAGCCAATCTGGCAAAGAGGCCATTTATAAAAATGCCTGGAGAGATCTTCTACCTCTCTTTGGAAGAGTGTAAGAGACTTGCCCCATTGATGTCAGTCTAGTGAAGTAGTCCAGATGAATGAACACCCAGATGAATGAATTCTAGTAAGATTACAGTAAGGGAATCTTGCCAGTTTCTTCCATCCTTTCTCCCCATCACCTTTACAGCCCAGGAAACAAGAGAGGATCCCTTCTGAGACATTTGCAGTGCCTATATTCTTGCTGTGGACTAAACTGCCTCTTATTTGACCCTTGCCCTGGCTGCAGATCTTCCCTCTGTCCTCCAAGGTCAGTTCCACATACCATTGCAGACACACACACACACACCATTTAATAAAATGAAGGTGCAAGTGTTGATTGTCCAAGCTGTAATATTAACCTCATTAATATTAACCTCAGGATATTTCCAGAAGAGATTTTGAGGGTATAATCAGCCTATATCATTTCTGGAATTTTACTAAGCGTTTAACAAAATTGGGTTCCATTCATGAAATTACCATATTTCTATACTTCTTTTGCCATCCCCCCCCTCCCCAAACAAATAAGAAAAAATCAAGTATAAGCACAGTGGAGATTAATTACTAAAGATAAAAACTTTCCACCCAAAGGATTTTAGTAGCTATGGTGTTGGAAATTATAGCAAGCATACTTTGTAGTGAACAAAATCATTCAAATATGGCAGGGTTCATTCTCCCCTATTGTGATGTCATAATAAAAAGATTATAAACTTTTGCTCTTATCTCTAAAGTTGAGATTTGCAGAAATATCCCATAACAGATTGATCGATATGTTAATTGTGGGGCTAGAAAAAGTC
Organism: Laticauda laticaudata; assembly: GCA_004320025.1. Classification (NCBI taxonomy): domain Eukaryota; kingdom Metazoa; phylum Chordata; class Lepidosauria; order Squamata; family Elapidae; genus Laticauda; species Laticauda laticaudata. Next base: position 2,932 of record BHFT01054904.1, read on the forward strand.
ATTCTACATTTGCAGTTTAATATTTCTCGGGTTAAATAGTTGCAAGCTGGGTGCCCCTGTTAACCTATTTTAACTGCTAGTAGTGCTGAAATAGCACCAGAGCAAATGATTATAGATGTACTTAGTGGGATTCAGCCAGTTCGCACCAATTCTAGAGAACCAGTTGTTAGCTTTCTGAGCAGTTTGGTAAACTGGTTGTTGGAAGAATTCATTAGAGCAGAAAACCAGTTGTTAAATTATTTGAATCCCACCACTGGATGCACTCTCTCCATTCCTGTACAAAGAAGCTATATTTGACCCAGGACTTTCTGAGACATATTAGGCGAATTTCAATGCAATGACTATGGTGTTGAAATTTCAGCCACTCCCTCATTTATTTATTATTTTAAAAGATGCATAAACTATACAAATGAAGTCAATCTCAACAGGACATGAATAATGTATTTATTCTATAATGCCAGTGGCATTGCATTCTTTCTTTTTAAAAAGACCCTCTAGTCCCTTGATTCAGGGTGGGGTCAGTGTGACTAGTTGGAGCTGAGTGTTTACTGGCCAGATGCTCATCTTGATGTCTAAGCTGAGTTCACAGCAGATCTTTTCTCTTTGTTCCCTGAGAAGGAAACACCTGACTGCTGCTACCTAAAATCGAATTCCTAACCTTCTGAGTGGAAGGAGAATATAGGCCACTGTGCCGCTCACATTGCATTGTTTATTTAGTTCTAATTTTCTCAACCTCTACTCTGTTTTCTAAGTGTTCTTCACTAACAATTAAATATCATAATTACTCCAAGATTCTGCTATAGAATCAGAATTTTCACACATTTCAGAATCATAAAGGGATTTACAGATGAGGTTCACTATTAAAACTCATACTTTACTCCAGAAAATGGAACATCGTAATTTACTCAGCAAGAACTGCAGATGATTATGATTTGGATATTTGCATAAATATAAAGGAAAATGTTTGTTTCCTCTTTTCCCTGTCCCATTGCGTTATGAAAATGCAGATTGGGGAAGGGACCAGTTTCATGAAAGCCAATAAACAACAGATTATAGCTTTGCTGTTTTGGCTGCTACCCTAAAATCACTTTCTAATCTTGGAGGAATCCTGGCATTTAGTCAAGCAGCCTGGGGACAAGGTATGAAGGGCAGTCTGTTGGCTGGCAAACTAAATATATAACACAGCCTGATGCTTTGTGGATGCCTGGACCATGAGAGCTTCCAGCTAGTACAATCTGTTGAAAAATGTCAGGTCCATGCAGAATAAGCATTCAATCATTCCTTCAACCAATCTTCTGAACAGCTTCTTGCTACCTCCTGCTCTCAGTTTCTTTCTGTCTTATTCTTTTTCACCCCTCCTCCTTTTCTCATCTATCCATTAGTCAATCAGATTAGAGCTGGAAGGGACTTTGGAGGTCTTATAGTCCAACACCTTGCTCAAGCAGAAGACCCTGTACAATTTGAGATAAGTGGCTGTTCAGTCTTTACTTAAAAAACTCCAGTGTTGAAGCACTCACAACTTCTGAAGGCAAGCTGTTCCGCTGGTTAATTGTTCTCACTGTTAGGAAGTAGCCTGAAGATGTGCCACAAGAGGCATTCATTTTGTCAGATATCTGCAAATTAGTGGGGGAGGGATCAAGCTTAAAAGTGAAACCAATGAAGGAAAAATGTTGAATCAGAAATGGGAGTTCAATGGAATAGCACTCTTTGCTATGAAAAACATACCCAATGTTTAAGTAATGTGTAGTTTGAGAGATCTTAATTTGTTTAAGTGACAGGACATTCTAAGAACTGTAGCAGTCTTCCATTAAGGAGCTTGGAACATCTGCCTTTCTAGATTGCAGCAACTTGTTCTGAGATAAGCAGAGATAAGCTCTCATCTGCATGACCTCCTTCCCTGATGTAAGGAAAGCTTACTAACCATGTTACAAACCGTCTGGCATGCATTTTTATGGTATGGGAGAAGTAAAATACATGGGTATTTTCAAAGACACATGGTCAGGAATGCATTGCTATTAGCATGGGGAAAAACTAGAGAACAACATTACATTAAGATTCCAGTCTGGCTATCAATAATGGAAGCATTTATACACCCAAATGTTTTGAAAATGGGAACTATTGCTAGTTATAAATATATTCTAAATGAAAAGGGTGAGCTCAAAACTAAACGAGAACTGAATGAACAAGGGCTGGAAATGCATTGGTATTCATATATGCAAATACAATCAAGATATGAAAAAGATATTTAAAGCTGAAGGATTCATAAGTTGACAGAATTGGATAAAATATTAACAGGAATGGAAGATAAGTTGATTAAAAGATTATATTGCTATTTACTAGGTGTAAAACTAGAAAAAGAACAAGTTAAAGAAACAATGATAGCATGGTCAAATTCTTTTGGATATGCTATAGAATTAGATAAATGGCAGAAGCTATGGTATAGGAATTATAAATTAACAATATCGACAGCATACAAAGAAAATTTGTATAAGATGTTTTATAGATGGCACTTTGCAGCAGAAAAATTAGCTGATGTTCAAAAATAAATCGGTTAAATGCTGGAAGTGCCACCAGACATCTGGAACATATTACCATGTGTGGTGATTTTGTATGGAAGCTAAAAGATACTGGACAAAAATACGCACATGGTTGGAAAAAATAATAAAACAACATATATTTGAAACCTGAAATATTTTTATTAGGAATGGTACCTGAAGGTTTCAGTAAAGAAAAAACACATTTAATTATACATGTATTAACAGCAGCCAGAACTGTATTTGCTCAGAATTGGAAAAGTGATAAGATAGAGGGAAAAGTAATCAAAAAAATATTTGAATGTGCAAAGATGAACAGGTTAACATTTGTAATCAAAGAAAAAGAAGAAATGGAATATTATATGGTATGGGATTTATTTTATCAATGGTTGGAAAATAAAATAAATTAAAATGGACCAGATGAATATATAGAGCAATAAGTTAATAATAGGTATAAGAAAATGTGATTATTGTTATATTGGCAAAAAAAGTATTAATTATAATTGTTAAGCACAAGATATATATACCCAGTTGACACACAGTTGAAATGAAATGGAATTATTGTAAAACATAAAATTAAAAACAAACACAGGAAACTATGCGATTCTTGACCTGCTCCCAACTCATTGCAAAGACAAGCTCCACCTGTCCTTGCTTGTGCCACATAAAAGACCACATGGCACAAGGCCTGCTATGTGGGTCTGTCTGCTTGCCTTCATTTCTCTGCTCTGATTAGCTTCTGTATGCTGAGCTGGACTGACCCTTCCCTCTGGTCATCAACTGTTGCTCTCTATGGTCATTTTATCCAGGGATTCTGGACTGATGAAATGCTGGTCTCTCCTTTCCTTTTTGAAGAACCCATTGAAGTTTCTCTTTTTGATCCAAGTGAATGGGAGTTAGATAAAACTCTTCCTTCCTTCCTTCCTTCCTTCCTTCCTTCCTTCCTTCCTTCCTTCCTTCCTTCCTTCCTTCCTTCCTTCCTTCCTTCCTTCCTTCCTTCCTTCCTTCTTTCCTTCCTTCCTTCATTTTAAAAGGTGAAATTGACAACAATTCTGCCAGATTCCTGTCTAGCTGAGGCAAGAAGAAGAATGATAAAAAAAAAACTAGGTATAATTTCTCTCTATTTCTCTCCCTCCCCTCTTCTTATGGACTTAAAAAAAAGGTGAAATGGGCAAGATTTATTCCAGTTTCTTCTGCGTGAACTGAGGTGATCTTTTCTCCACTACCAGTGGAAATATGCAATGGGAAAGTGTCAAACATATGAAGGGGAGCTGGGCTCTTACAAAAGGTCTATCAGTGGAAACCATACATGCTTAAAGAACCATATAGAAATATTTGCTTTCCTTGCACAGGAGCAAAGAACAAAGACCAAGGAGAGTCCACCAATGGTATGCTAACTGGTAACTATGTCTGAAGAAAACACGTGGTCAGTTTCATTGGCAAAGCTTGAAATCCAAGCATTAATTTCTTCAGATGGCTTATTTCTAGCTGGTATCTACACTTAAGCAGCTTAAAGAGGCCATGTGAAATTCTCCTAAAATTTAAGGATTCATTTTTTGTTGCAGAATGTATTAATATATTAGCACAGTGTGAACATGTTGGCTGTTGCTCACATTATTCCAATTTACTTAAAATATTAAAAATCACTATGACAAAAGAAATCCAAAGGAATTTGGTTCTAAGAATATAATGTGATCGATTCCTGGACCTCTCTTGCTGTTTAAGTGTGTGTGCAAAAAGCCTCAGCCACAAACACCTTCCCAGTGAAAATACACAAAAGGGTACTATCAATCTTCAGCAATTCACTGAGTTACATGGGGGATTCCTTATCAGGAATATGTCTTCTGTGAAGTGAGCGATATTAAAAAAGACTAGGTTGGGAAGAAGGCTATCCACCCACCCATGTTTGGGATGGGGAATTAAGATAAAAATAATTCAGAGGGAAAGGAAATGCAGGAGTTACAGTGATAATTGCCGATTGAAAGTAGCCATTTTGTAAAGATCTGAGAGTCAGCAAATATGTGGAAGAATAGACTGATAGAATAGAATAGAAATGGAATAGACTGCTTTTGTTTTGTTTTGTCTCCAGGCAGCAACTCTTGAAATCTATGTGCGGGAACAATAACAGGTAAGTATTGGCAGTGCTTAACCCATTTTATTTGCAACATCAGAGGGCAAAGTCACAATGAAAGGATTTGACAATTGCTGCATAAACTCTGCCAGAGAAATGGAGCAAACTCCTTAAATTGGTATCAAGCAATTTGGTGAAATAGGTCACGAACTGGCTTCTTGTTTCAGTTCAAATTCAGTTTAAGGGTGTTTCTTGAAGATGACATTTCCTTAGCCTGCAATACAATTATAACAATTTGTGTGACAGAGATATATATCTAACATTCTCACTACAAGGAAAAGAGCTGAAAGTATTCTGTTGAACATAACTGGAATGATCTTTCTGATCACCACCTAGTGGATGGAATAGAATTAAAAAAATTTAGAACCATTGCAAGAATGCCTTCCTTGGTTTTCTCAAAAAAAAAAAAGAAAAAGAAAAAGAAAGAAAAGAAAAGAAAAAAAGAAACAACTGTTGAAAATGCATTAGTAAATCATGATTCTGGCTTACCTATAGTTTTGGGTGATAGCTGAAGAATTCATTACCATACAATGAGTACCACTTAGAGATAGTTTCCAAAGAGATTAGATAAATTCCCAGAGGTGGGCTTCACATAATTAACAACCGTTTTGCCTAGTGCAGAACCAAAAATGTGAGTTTGCGAGCAGCTTCAAACACACAGTGATTTCATGCTCATGGCTTCCAGCACACCTTCTCGGGCAGCTGCGGTGAGTAGAGTGGGCAAGATGCAGAAATTATCTTGTGGGCTTTGTGGGTGGGGCGAGCAAGCCAGAGATTGAGATATATAGGACGAGATAGCACTGGGGTGGGTGGGCAGGCCCAGCCGGTGGTCGGAACAAACCGGTCCATACTGGCAGTAGCCCACTACTGCAAATTCCTGAAGAACAAAATTCTTATTTGCTGGTATCTTTTATTATTAATAATAATGTATTGATTTGTATGACACCCAACTCTCAATGTGAGTCAACTCTCTGAGTGACTCACAACAACCAAGCAAATAAATTACAATAAAATCAGTAAAACATCAAATGTAAGAACAGGGATCTCTCTTGAACTCTTCCTTGCCAGATGGTTGGGAGAAAAGCCAGGACTTCAGTCTTAATGACTGTCCAAAACAACAGCAAGTGGGGAATCATCTGGATCTTGGGGACACCTCATTCCAGAACACAGGTGCCATTTCAGAGAAAATGTACTTACAAGTTCTGAAAGAAGACATTGTTTAATCAAAGCAATCCTGAGCGTGCCAACCTTACAGGATCAAATCGGTCAGGCTCTGGGAGAAACACTGACTAAAGGAGGAGTAATGAGGTGTGCCAGAATGGTTCGACTGGAGGAAATTTCATAGACCAGACTAGTGAAGCCTTGTTGACTAGTTCCCAAGAGGATGCAGCCAATCTGGTGAGATTCTTGCAATACAGGTGATCAACAATAAAGAGACTGCTTTGGCCTAGTCATGAATTTGTTCTGGTTCCTTGTGCCTGTCACAGTCTCCTGCATGCCTGTTGTACAGGAGACACAACATGATTGCTATTGTTTCCAGTAGAGCCAGTATAAGATACTACAGGGAATCATAGTGCTTATATCTTGTTGATAGCATTCTTAAAGGACCAGATTGCCAATACAGGAACAGCAATGTGGGCTAACAAGGAATACCTGGTGTACTCAGTTCTTTGGTGGCCAGCAGAATGGCAGCAATGCTGGAGCTGATGTGATGCTTGGGGGCAATAAAGATGCCCATATTGGAGATGGGCATGGTGAATTTACGATATTGGTAAATTCTGGTAAACTGCACCAAGGCTACTTGTATGTTCTGTACTGATCATTGTATACTTGTATGTCCTTGTACGTTCTTCAGGCTTGATCTGGAGCCCCCACCCCAATTGAATATGATAAGCATGGGGGCTCATTTATAGAGCAAAGGCAACATATATCTGTGACTGATTCCCCATGATGGTCTTTCTTGAGCATCTAGATATTGCTTCCTTCTAATCTGATTAGAAAGATGAAGGAAGAACTTGCTTAATATCTCAGAACCCTTCTGCACAATGGGTGGCAATGGAGGGAAGACAGTAGTAATTAGTATCAGATCAAAAATACTTATTATTACCTTAATAATAAAACAAAGACATCTTTCTGACCAACTGTATGGTAGCATAGTGGTTAGAATGCAAGCACTACAGGCTCCTTCTGCTGACTGCCTGCTGGCAGCAGTTCAGCAGTTCAATTCTCACCAGCTCAAGGTTGACTCAGTCTTTTATCCTTCTGAGGCTGGTAAAATGAAGACTCAGATTGTTGTTGGGGGCAATATGCTGACTCTGTAAACCACTTAGAGAGGGCTGTAAAGCACTGTGAAGCAGTATATAAGTCTAAGTGCTATTGCTGGTGCTATTAATATCATTTTCAAAACAAGACACAAGTTGGAAGTAGGAGTTGAGCCATTCAAATGGGGAAGTTATCTGTGCTTAATCAACAGCTTCTTGTTTTCAGAATTTACTCTCTAGTAAACATATTTAGGCCTAGAGCCTTGACTCTTCCTACAAAGGAATAAGTCCACTGAACACAATGTAAATTAAATAAGACTGAGGTTTACCCAGTTACTCTATTGTAACTCTATTCTTAAAGCAGGAATGGAAGGTCTTCATGCTTTGACTACAGCAACTTTAGAGCTAGATTTAATGTATTATCAGAGTTATAAGTCGCTGCTTCTCCCAGAAATCAAGATGCCCCAGATCCATTCTGGAAGTTTTGATTGATGCAAATAGTGTCCTAGACACAGGGCAGCTTTGGCATGGTTAGCAAACTGCAATGTATTCTTTCTGTAGGCTAAAATGGATTAAATTAGAAGAGTTACAACAATAGAGCGTCTCCTCTTCATGTGTACACTGATGAACCTTCCCTGCAGGGTTAACAATGCAGTTCATTCTTTTAGTCAAAAAAGACACAATTGTGTCCAGGCCTTGCCATTCTCTGCAAATGATAAGAAAACATGCTTATGGAGAACCTCTTCACAGGCCAGAAAACTCTTAATACGTCCCCTAGAAGCTGTTCACACTTCCTTAGGGAAAATCATCTTCACTTTGAAAAGAATGAGATGAAATGGCTTTTTAAAACAAAACTCCCTGAAACATCATTTAATTAGCTCATTCAGTAAAGTGGTCACAGAAGATTGGTGAAATATTTTGAGCAAAGAAAGAAAGAAAGGCAGCTTCTTTGGAAATTGCTGTAAGCCCGTACAAGCAGAGAAAATACATGGAGAGCTGTGCTGCCATAATCGGATATCGGGGTCATTGAGAGTAATGACCCTAAGTTCATCAGGTAACAATAGTGGGTGATAGAGACACTGATTAGGAGATAAGCATGTGCAACCAAGTGTGTCTCTGGAAGAAGGATACAGTGATGGATGACATGCCTCTCAAAACTTCTGGTAGTTTTGGAAGAGACCTCAACCAGATGGGGAGAGTTTCACTTTGTAGAAATCCACAATTGTCCTGGCCATTGATGTGAATTCCAGGAGTTGAAGACAGTTGAAGGGCACCCCAACTTGATGAATGTATTTCATTTTTTCTTATATACACTGAGAGCATATGCACCAAAGACAAATTCCTTGTGTGTCCAATCACATTTGGCCAATAAATAATTCTATTCTATTCTATTCTATTCTATAAATAAAAAAAGATGACATAGTTCAAAGACAGATCTCGCTTTAATTGTCGTTTTTTGANTTCTATTCTATTCTATTCTATTCTATAAATAAAAAAAGATGACATAGTTCAAAGACAGATCTCGCTTTAATTGTCGTTTTTTGAATGAATGGATTAAACTTCTGTATTTATTTTTTGTCTATCATCTGAAACCAGAAGGATTGTACATGGATTACAGAACAAACATATAAAATTCAGGACAAGTCAATATAAAAACAAACAAATAATAACATAAATCATCAAAGGATAAAAAAGAAAGCTTTTTGGGGAAATGCACACTTTTGCATGATATACTACAGTTGACTTCGTGAAATACTACAGCTGTGTGACAAACATCTAGTTTTGGGAGGCGATTATAAAAATCCCTCAAATCATCTAATAAACTGAGCCACTTCCAAGAGACCTGAAAAGATGGGATTCAGTGTTGGTTTCTCCCAAACAATCTCTTCCATGTTATCCCATTTATGCACATTGCCAGAATTGAACTTGTTCCAGTCTGGTCATCTATGGAAGACCTGCTGAGAATCTCTCTCCTGCTACCCCCACCCAGAACAAAAGAAGTACATGTGGAGGCCAAAGTATTAGACTTTCTTTCCCCAAAGAGATATGTCCATAACTAGTTTTGCTGCTTCTTGTTAAAATGACAAATACAGGATATTTGGCCGTTTTGAGATTTTGTAGATTTTCTTTTTTATGTAGCAGGTCTCACAAAAGGGATTTGTATGTTTCACTGCACAAACATCTTCCATGCTAATTAAATGCATCTGGCAAAAAGAGTGAATTTCTACTAGAAAAGCCTAATTCCTTGAAATTAGATAGAAGAGGTGTATGATTGGAATGCAATTTGAGTGTAAACTGAACAAAAGTTTTTCCAGACAAATTTTTTCACTGACCTCCTAAATTGAACACTTTAAGGCATCTTGAGAGCAAGATTTGTAAACTAAAGTATCTTTGGTTCGGGGAAGAAAAAAGAGATTTAAATTAAGTGTTGAATAAAATTAGGCCACGCTCTGAATTTACAGTTCAGAGAAACATAGGAAGCTAAGAAGATCACAATAATTCAATTTTATTGAAAGAGTAGATGAAAGAAAAATGAGACTAGAATATGAAGAACTAATTTGAATTGGTAAGGGAAGAAATCACTACCTGCCTGAAGAAAGAACTGAGAACTTTGAATATTGCTGTTCATTCCACTGGGAAATTTGACTACAATTTTCACAACTGAACCTTTTCTTCTACATTGAAGTACCGAATGTCTGGTCAATATTGAAGGATGAATATGCAGCATCTGTTAAAACTACTTTCATTTTTGCTATTTATTTCCGTGGGATTTTTCTCTCCCATCAAAACAACTTATGGTAGGAATGTGAGATACTTTTTTCAACAGAAGACAAAATTTGGAAATAGGTTGATATTTAGGCAGACAATGAAACACCATATTTTGTTTGACTGTCAACATATTTTGCAACTTCTTCCTTTAGACTCTATTCCCTCTTATGCTGCCTTGGTTTGCAAAATATGTTGCAGCTATTTATTAGGGCCACAGTGTGAAATAGCAATGCTTTTGTAGAGCTAAGTGAATATAGCAGCAGCTATGTTTCTACTCTAAGCCAGGGGTCAACAACTTTTTGGACTTCAGGGACCACCAAACTCATAATTTTAAACCCTGCAGACCAGAGACCCTGGGAAAATCCCCAAAAAAAGTCTGCAGGAAAATTCCCCATTTTCCTATCAATAGAGCATTCTTTATTTGGGATTGCAGGATACCATCTCCAGCTTTGTTCTCGGGGGCAGGGGGAGAGACTTTTGCTGTCATGCAAGGAAAGCAGCAGAAGCAACAGAAGTCTTTCTTTCTCTGCCCCAAATTCCATCAGAAATGAGTATTTGCCAGTGCAGGATGCCTTGCAGGATGCCTTGCAGGGTCCCAAAGATTCATTTCTGGTGGAATTTGGGGGAGAGAAAGAAAGATTGTTTTTGCTTTCCTTGCATGCAGGCAAAACAGAAGAAGAAAGAAATGGAAAGAAGCAGCCTGGTGGCCAGGCGAGGCAGGTGGGGTGAGTGGGACAAGTTCCCTCCCTCTGTCCCTTCTCCCCTCCCCTCACTACTATGTGTTGTTAGCAATGCAAGCAACGCAAGGCTTAACTTCCCACGAGCCACATGGGCAGCACAGCCTTGTGTTCCTGTGCAGCCTGGAATAATTGCTATGGGGGGTGCTTTGGGGGTGACATTTCTCTGTGGACCACCAAAATTTTCTCTCCGACCATCAGTGATCCCTGGCCCACTGGTTGGTGATCACTGGTCTAAGCTACCACCAGCTCACTTCGGAATACAATGCAATAAATGCTCAACTACAGGGTCTTCTCCTAATATTACTTCATGCAGGGGACACAGTTAGTAAGATATTGAGGTTAGCGTCTTTCAAGCGATGTTCCAAATGAACTTTGCATTTTTGATATTTACAGATCAAAAGTAAAGCTTAAATTGCTAAAACTCTGCATTGTGACAAACAAAATGATGCTTCTGTATACTCGTGTTCCATATGAAGGGATCACAGAATATAGAAACTATATTCTCTTTGCATATGTCATGCTAAAAAAGAAACACCCTACAGTTGCTTGGGTGTTGATTAATCACACCGCACCCTAACAGAAAGGAAATTACAGATGTGGGAGGTTGCATCTTGTGCTTCCTTGCCAAATGTAAGCTCACAGTTGACATATGGAGTTGTGGAGGCCAATTAAGTAAGGTTCTTCTCTTCTCACTTGAATGTGACTTCAGAAAATAGGCATCAGTTTCTATCAATTGCCTCTCAAAAGTACAGCAAAGAGGATGCAGTTTCAAACTAACTTGTGCACACTATCACTTCTGCTGATCTCAAAAGAGAAAAATACCAATGGTCAGACAGTGCTCACATGCCAATAGGAGAATTCAAAGGCCAAAATCTAACCAGTGTCCTGCTACTTGAGTTACTACCAGTCCTGCAATAACAAAAATCCTTACACACAATTCTTGAAACCAACACACACACACACACATTTGCCAGCCCGCATATTTGTTTGGTGATTTTTCTTTCTTGAAATTTACTGCTCGTGTGAGAATTTAGAAAGAGAAGGAGAAAAAGGGTTATCAGACAAAGGAGGGTATCGGAAAGAGACACTGAATTCAAGAATTGTACTAACTAAACCATTGTTCTGATCATTGTTTCTTGAATCAGCCATGGTTGGATGTATTTTATAACATGCTAAGCAGCACCACACTTTATGGCTCAGCATAAGAGGTTGATGAGCCTTTACAAATGTCCATCCTCACTTTTGTCTCTGTCTGCGAACTCCATGCAGCACCCAACAGACAACCTGAGGAAACAAAGGCTTTGACAGGCACAATTTTTTCCTTTGGGAAAACCAATGTAATTTTCCATTCACCTATTTTGCCCTGTGAGGTTGTGCATCTCCAGGCTGGCAAGAAAATTAAAGTTTTATCAGGTCCCTAGAGAGATGCTATTGCAGCTGGGACATTACATTCATCTTGGTAGCTTGCAGATTGCACAGGCCTGCTGCAAATGAGTGTTTTCAGAGCCATGGCTCAAACTGCCTGTGGCCAACACAGATCTTTTACATTCCCATCAGCAACTAATGGGATCAAGAATTGCTCTGAGTGACATGTATGAAAATGCCCTCCGTAGGTTTGGAGAGGGAGCCAAAAAAAAAAAAAGTAACTAAATGTGTTCTGCCATCTCATTGAAAATGGAAACCTTGCAAGGCCTGGAGCAGGATAGTTGCCCTGTTCTGCAAATCCAGTTTATATATTTACTTATGGTTGATTTCAAGAATCATTCTGATTAATAGATTGCAGGCCAGGTACAGGATGAAATAGAATCAGTTTACTCAACAATGTGTTACTCAATAGATAGAGGTGGTGAGCGCAGGCACACATTCACCAAGACCAGGTCAGGTACCCTTAATTCCTGCTAGTAAGTCCTGTGCACAAACTCAAGGAGTTTGCATACAGTAAACATACACTTTAGGAGTTGGCACATTCCAATGATTCTCTGCCTACTCAGATTCCCTTCACCTACTTGTTCAGACTGAAAAAAGCTGCTTGGGCGGGCAGTGAAAGGCCTCAAACCAACATGAAGGGAAGACCAGTTGCCATGACCCAACTTCCAGATGACTCCACCTGGATGGCTGAGAATCTTCATCAGCATACATACAAGGTAAACTTACAATGTCCTGGCTACAATGGAAGGGGTATCTCAATCAGGAAGGTTGGTGAAACCCAAGGAACAGCACAAGCAAGTAATATTGAAGGGTGGATTTGCAGCCCATAGAGCTTTGTGAATGGTGCCTCCCCCCACTGCAATCTACATAGAGAAGGTCCTTAGGGTGTTAGTTCAAAGATCATTCTCTCCCTCCCTCCCTACCCCTCCTCACACACATGCATGTGTGTGTGTGTGCGCGCGCACACACACACACAGTATTCAACATGGGTAAAAAAACCTTAAACTTTTTATTACTTTTAAAATAACATAAAAAGAACAAAATAAATATACTTTATTTTCTTCTTATTATATACATACAGTACCAAAGAGCAAAACAAAAAACCCCACAGAAGTGATTTGAATAAAAACTTAACAATCTGCTGGAAGAAGAAGATAGACTGTCATTTTATAAGTGTCTCAAAAAGCAACATCTATTAGGTAAAAATACAAAATAATACAACTGGACTTTCTGTTACTCTTGATGCTGTAAGGAGGGTTGAGAGGAGAAAGCCACTGAATGAAACTTAGGGTCTCTCATCCACACAGAATGTGTTTTATCCAATTGGATGAACAGGGTGGCTGTAACTTTTCCTCAGGGGACGCGGTGGCTCAGTGGCTAAGACGCTGAGCTTGTCGATCAGAAAGGTCGGCAATTCAAATCCCTAGCACCACGTAACAGAGTGAGCTCCCATTACTTGTCCCAGCTTCTGCCAACCTAGCAGTTCGAAAACATCTAAAAATGCAAATAGAAAAATAGGGATCACTTTGGCAGGAAGGTAACAGTGTTCTGTGAACCTTTGGTGTTTAGTCATGCCATCCACATGACCACGAAGACATCTTTGGACAGCGCTGGCTCTTCAGCTTTGTAACAGAGATGAGCACTGCCGCCTAGAGCTGGAAACGACCAGCACATATATGCAAGGGGAACTTTTACCTTTACTTAACTTTTCCTCAAGATGGCCATTGATGATAAATCCCTGACAGAATAGATAATCAGAAAGATAATAAGATGACCCACAGTTGTGATGTAGTTTCCTGCATTTGCTTCTGTTTGCCTTCTAAAAAAAAACCTGGAAGAAATGTTTAGTCCAGGTTTTTAAGGTGCTACAGCATAGATAGATGTCTGGGGTCAGTTAGAATGCTGATGGTTGTTAAACTGCTCCACTCCTTGTTTCCATCTGGAGAAATAAATACAAAGAAAAGCTTTCTTTATCTTTTGAAGTGTTTGGAAGAGGAACATTCATCGGATTTGCTAAACTGTAAAAAGCTGCAATAAACTTTTAAATTACAGAGAAGCTGCTCACATGTTTGTTTCCAATTAGCAGAAACCTGGGTGTTTCTGTTTCTGCCTCATTGTTTAATCTACATATATAATCTGTGAAATTCTTCCTTATTGACATATCAATTGAGCAATTCCTTTTATAGCCTCCACTAAAAGTACTGGTGCATTGCAGGTCACATCCCATGGAATCAATTTTCTTCCATTCTCTCATAATAAACCCATGTGATAGAAATATTATTTCCCCCCCTCAAACATAAGTTGCTTAGGCCAGGCTGAACTAAATCAGATCACCAGTCTAATGAAGAAAGGAAGACAGCAGGACAGTGCAGGAAAGAGAGACAGATGCTCAAGACCTTCTTTCTCTCTCTTGCCATTGTCACTGGCTCTGACTACAGCTTGAAAGAGGAAAGGTCCAGAAGTTGCTATAGCAGTAATTTTGGGGAATTATTGTTTCCCTACTTAAAGGAGACTGATGACACTGGTGGCAGTGGTGGGATTCAATTTGGTTTTTTTTTTTACTACTGATTCTGTGGGTATGGCTTGGTGGGCAGGGGAAGGTTACTGCAAAATCCCCATTCCCTCCCCACCCCATTAACCTGCTTTACTGGTCTCCTGTGCAGGACAACAAAAGAAGACCCAGCAGATCACCTGGGACTCAGGAGGCAGAGAATAGATGGGGGTGGGGCCAGTCAGAGATGGTATTTGCCGGTTCTCCAAACTACTCAAAATTTCCGCTACCAGTTNATAGATGGGGGTGGGGCCAGTCAGAGATGGTATTTGTCAGTTCTCCAAACTACTCAAAATTTCCGCTACCAGTTCTCCAGAACTGGTCAGATCCTGCTGAATACCATCTCTGACCCATGGGCTTGGCAGCCCATCCTGGGGAGAGTATATGGTCTGTTTCCCTGTCAAACTTTGCATCAGGTGTCCAGCTTGATGCATCAATAATTATACTGCTCTTTGCTTCTGGAGGAAATTTCCTCCTCTCTCTCTTTCTGGTTTTTTTATATGGCTCATCCTCTTGTTTTGAAATATGAAATGGAATATTGTTAACTATGGAAGTCATTTTTGTTTCTTCGGTTTCCTTTAAGGAAGGAATTCTTATGTTTTGAAATGCCTCCTTCATGCCCATATCTAGGTCATCAATGGTTCCTGAATATCTCTAATTTTTAAATGTCTATAGAGATTCTTAGTCATCCAGGTCATGGTTATCCCTTTGCAAATGACCAGTTGTCTGCAAGGAATATAAATCCTTCCATACCCCACCATTCAGCCAGAGCTGAAGAAGCATCTGGATGAGAGACGAAACATACAGTATTTAAAGAAAAACCAGAAAGTCCAGTTGCCGCTTGAAAAAGTATCTTTGGGATAGTCTCTACTTTTTACTTCCCTGTTTACATTAAAAGTCAACATTACTAGTCACAACAATCTTAACTGCTAAACAGTCTTCCTTGTTTTCACACCACAGTTCTCTCTCTCATGATGTACATTCTTCTGGAGTTGCAACCTTTGTTAGTTGTCCTTTGATTTGCAAACTTTGCTTCCATAAACTCAAGGTTACCTCTCTCCTTTGCTTAGTTTATGGAGATTGCTTAGTTTACAGAGATATAGTTTGCAAATCAAAGAACATCTAAAGTGTGTTTACAATTCTCCCCATTTTAAGAGGGATGCTGGACCAAGATGTTAGAAAAACTTGGCTGGCAATCATACTCACAAAGGCTAAATGCCCTACATTATTAGATGTTTTTTTTCTGGATACAGGGATGCCCAGATTCCTATGTACTGTTATCTGTACTTATCAGTTTTGTAAAACAATTGTCTGTCAGTGATCAAATGAATTGTGTCTTCATCTTCAATCTCTGTAATCCTGTACTAATTTTGTTGATGATTCTCTTCACTTTAACAGCTACACAACTCACTGTAACTTGCTAACTTTAATAAACCCATTTTTGGATCTTTTCCTGATGTTGCTGTGTTCTTAGCTTTTTCCACTACACCTTTCTTGAAGCTCTTTACTTTTCTCATTGTAGTTTCTTGCTGATGTCTCATAAAACTCTGAGTATAAATCAACAGGATAGGTCACTACAGATTGGAAAAGTTTGCTAACATTGGTTTGCTATTGATATAACTTTGTAAAAAAAACTTCATAAGGAGTTGGCAGGTCTCCAGTGATTAATCTAAAGTTGAATTTTCTCCAACTATAAATCATATAGGTGGTTTGCAAAACTTGCAGAACTATTGATACGGGGGTGGGATTCAAAATTTTTAACAACTGGTTCTGTGGGCGTGGCTTAGGTGGTGGGTATGGCTTGGTGGTCATGTGACTGGGTGGACATGGCTTGGTGGTCATGTTATTGGCTGGGTGTGGCCAACTCAATATCACTCACATCGAGGCACGCATCTCCTCGAACTTCTAGACCTAGAAAACCTAGAACTACGCCACCTTTGGTCCGATCTAAGTATAGTGTATAAAATCATACATTGCAATGTCCTACCTGTCAATGAATACTTCAGCTTCAACCATAACAATACAAGAGTAAACAATACATACAAACTCAAGGATAATTGGACCAAACTTGATTGCAGGAAATACAACTTCAGCAACAGAGTGGTCAATGTCTGAAATACTCTACCTGACTCTGGTTTCTTCCCCAAACCCCAAAAACTTTCACCTTAGACTGTCTACTATCAACCTCCCCCCTTTCCTAAGAGGCCTGAAGGGGGCATGCATAAGCGCACCAACGTGCCTACCGTCCCTGTCCTATTGTTTCTTTTTTTATTTTTCTTATATGTATCCATGTATTCATAACTGTTTTTACTTATACCTATTGTCTTGTAAGCAATTGACAAAAATCAATAAATAAAAAATAAAATAAATAACACCACAGACTGAAGTTTCTGTTGAATTTTATTTTAGGGGAATGGAGGCTTGGATGGTACCATCTAACTTTTACTAGTTTGGAAGGATTTAAGTCAGATTTCACTGAGCAAAGCCATCTAATGCTGTCAGCTTGGCATTTGAAGAAAATCTTCCCCTAAGTTTGGGTGTGCTTTTTCCCAAGGCAACTTTCTATAAAAGAGATTGTGCTCCTCCTTGAAGTGGTTAATAAATGTTGTCAGGATATGTTCTCTTCACAGTATTTGGGACCACTTTATATCAATGAATATTTTGGCTTCAACCATAACAATACAATAGCAAACAATACATACAAAATCAAGGTTAACCGCACCAAACTTGATTGCAGGAAAAACGACTTCAGCAACAGAGGAGTCAGTGTCTGGAATACTCTGACTCTGTGGTTTCTTCCCCAAACACTTTAACCTTATGTCTACTATTGACCTCACCCCTTTCCTAAGAGGCCTGTAGAGGGTGTGCATAAGTGCACCAACGTGCCTACCGTCCCTGACCTATTGTTTCTTTTTATTTTTCTTATATGTATCCATTTCATATATTCATAACTATGTTTATACTTATACCTACTATCTTGTAAGTGATTGACAAATCAAATCAAATCAATCAATAAATAACTAAATAAATAAACTAAAGAGATAATCCCTTAATTCCTGAATATATAATCTTGTGTTACATATAACATCCTTGTGAGGGAAATGTTTCATCTTCCTGAATCAGATTTCTAAAACTTAAACAAAACAAACCTTATAAATTCAAAATAGTTCCTTATATCAGTTTATTTTTGTTTCATTTTCCTTTTGTCTACATGTTAACGGCTCCCAGCATCCGTGCTAATTTTAGCAGTTAGATTCAAGTCATTTTTTTACTGCAATAAGCTACAATGAGGTTATGTTCTTACTGTTTGAGAAACTTTTTAAATATCACTTCTTCAAATCCTGGAAATTACTGTTGTACCATATTGTTAGCACATTTTTCCAAATAGACAGAGAGAATGTAAGGGTGCTTGGACACGTTCTGAGGCTGGGTTTTGTGCATGTTGAAATATTATTTTATAAAACTTTGCTTAGCATTAACATGGAAAAAGTAATAGCCCATTACATTTACAGTGTGAGTCATAAAAATGATTTATGGCAGCTCAATTAATTTACTGCATTTGACAGTTGCATCCAGCTGCGTGCCATTTAATTTTTATGGTGGAGCTTTTCTCATCCCTTTGGATGGATGGCTTTTTTTCCCCTCTTCATTTTAGACTGTTTACATATGTGATATTTTAGAATGCATTACACTATTGCCATTAAAAAATATTTCTCATGATCATTTAATATTAATGATCATCCAGAGCCAGAACTTGATATAAACATGTACTTGAATAGTCAAATCCTATGTGTAATGCTGCATAGGATCAGGCATGAGACCTGTTGGTTCAGTAGAAACATAACACAATCAATATTGAATTGAGTTTTTTTGTCCACTTTGGTCAACATTTATAGTCAGCATCATTTACAGAGCTTCAGGTGGAACTTTTTCATCATTATGGGGACTTTATTGGGGACTAAACCATTGTCCCTAAGTACTGTCCATAATATATCCCTCCTCACTAAACTGAATGCATAGTATGTCCCAAAGGTGTTTTTCTAAATGTCATTTAGACTTTTTTTTCATTGAAAACTTTTCACTTCTCATCCAAGAAACTTCTTCAGAAGTGAAACATTTTCAAGGGGGGGGGGAAGCAAGAAAATCCAGTTGCCTTTTGGAAAAGCACCTTTGGGACAAGCATGACCTGGATGACTGAGAATCTCCATAGACATACATGTATAATGTAGTACAAGGGTCGCCAACCTTTTGGACCTCAGGGACCACCAAACTCATAATTTTAAATCCCATGAAACAGAGACCCTGGGAAAATCCCAAAAAAGGTCTGCAGGAAAATTCCCCACCACATTTTTCTACTGATCAATTGTACTTTATTTGGGATTGCAGGATACTGCCTCCAAGCTCCGTTGAGGGAGAAAGAGAGAGAGAGAGAGAGAGAGACTTTTGGCTTCATGAAAGGAAAGCAGCAGAAGCAACAGAAGTCTTTCTTTCTCTCCCCCCAACCCTGCCAGAAATGAGTCTTTGTGAGACTTGTTGTGCTAGTGTAGCCTCTTGGAGCAGGATTCCTTGCAGGGTCCCAAAGACTCATTTCTGGCGGAGTTTGGGGGAGAGAAGAAAGACTTTTGCTGCTTTCTTTGCATGCAGTCAAAAACAGAAGAAAAAAGCAGAAAGGTCGGTGGCCAGGTGAGGCGCATAGGGCGAGTAGGGTTCCCCCCCTCCACCCTTTCCCCCTCCCTCACTACCTCAGGTTGTTTGCAGTGCAAGCAACACAAGCCTTGTGTTCCTGCAGGCCATGTGGGCAGCACAGCCTTGTGTTCCCATGCAGCCTGGATTAATTGCTTTGGGGTGTGTGTGCTTCGGGTAACATTTTTCTGTGGACCACCAAAAATTTCTTGCAGACCACCAGTGGTCCCTGGCCCACTGGTTGGTGACCACTGATACAGTAAGCTTTAAAAATGTTCTATTCCTTTCATTTATTTACTGATAGAGCCTGTCTTTATTATTTTCACAAATAATTCAAGATGGTGAACATATATAACACATCTCAAAAATGTTCTATTACATTTATTTATTCATATATATTCCATCTTTATTATTTTTACAAATGATTTCAGATGGTAGGTAAACATATCTCCCTCCTCCTATTTTCCCCTCAAAAACAACCCTGTGAGATTAGATGAGCTGAGAAAGAGTGACTAGCTTTCACGGCTTAGATGGGACTTGAGCTCACAATTTCTTGCTTTCTAGCTTGGTGCTTTAACTACTAGACCAAATTGGCTCTCTGCAATATTATTTTTTGCAAGATTGCAAGCCCATTGTTAAATTCCACGACAGGATGTCTTAACAAAGCTAGTGAAAAGCTACTAATAGGCAACATAATTAATTTAGGATTTGTTTCAGTAACCATACTAGAATGTAAGTTAGAATGCAATTATACTTCCATCTTTTGTTTTGAAAAAAAATGATGCAGTTCTCCATTTAAAATAATCAATATTAGGAAGATAAAATACAAACTTGAGTACAATAGTGGAGGCTGCATGGAAAATAAACTTCAGGAGCAAATAGATTTGTGTCAAACTGCACAAAAATGGAGAAATTTGCAAACTGATATGGAAATGGGACAGGACAAAATGGTGATGGAAAAGGGCAAATGTTAGAAAATATAAAAATTACTGATTTAGCTATTATTTGAAAGGATCATGGAACATTTAATACACAAATAAATGTGTCTTTAGCAGGATAAAAAGATCAAAATAGCATACTTTTTCAGTGATCTGGTTGGTTTCTTAGGAATCTGCTGGACATAGGGGAAAGAGAATGAGAGATTGGCTGAAGAAAAAAATAAAAAGAGAGAAAGATGAAGGAGGAAAAGGAATAGGTGGCTCTAAGCATTTTTGCTTCTAAAAGAGAATATTTGTAGGTCATGGTTGAAATGAGGGGGTCCTTGGTGTTCTCTGAACTTAGTTGTTTTCTTGCAGATTTTTTTATTACCCAAATCATCAGTTCTAGTTGATGTTACCTAGTTTGGGTAATGAACATCTGCAGAAAAGTATATTATATAAAATCATACATTGCAATGTCCTACCTGTCAATGAATACTTCAGCTCCAACCATAACAACACAAGAGCAAACAATATATATAAACTCAAGATTAATCGCACCAAACTTGATTGCAGGAAATAAGACTTCAGCAACAGAGTGGTCAGTGTCTGGAATATTCTGATTCTGTGGTTTCTTCCCCAAACCCCAAAAACTTTAACCTTAGACTGTCTACTATTGACCTCACCCCTTTCCTAAGAGGTCTGTAGGGGGCGTGCATAAGTGCACCAACGTGCCTTCCGTCCCTGTCCTATTGTTTCTTTTTATTTTTCTTATAAGTACCCATTTCATATATTCATAACTATGTTTATACTTATACCTATTATCTTGTAAGTGATTGACAAATCAAATCAATCAAATCAATCAAATCAATCAATAAATAACTAAATAAATAAACAGTCCTATTATTTCTTTTGTATATTTTTTTAATTTTTCTTATATGTATCCATGTATTCATAACTATGTTTTCACTTTTACCTATTATCTTGTAAGAAGTTGACAAATAAAAGAAAAGAACACCAAGGACCCCTCAATTTTTATTGTGATACATCTGGTGATTGCTCAGAGATTTTGCCCAAGAACTTTGGTTTTTAAGAGGAAAAAACCTGCACGTTTTCGTTCTTTCTTCTCAATCTCTCTCAACACACAAATAATTAGCAAAAGGTATTTCATATAGGGTTTTTTTTAATGGGGGGGGAATGCCCTCAAATCAGTGTTGGGTGAAGATTACCTGGATCAGTCCCTGCAGTTTTCTTGGCAAGATTTCAGAAGTGGTTTGCCATTGGCTGCTTCCCAGGACTCCGAGAGAGTAATTGGCCCAAGATCATCAAGTTGTCTTTGAGCCTAAGATGGGATGACAACTCTTGGTTTCAGCATGGTGTTTTAACCGTAAGTAGAAACAAGTAAAAATGTCAACCACATCCTTTAAATCCAATAGTCATATTTAAGGATGGTCATTTTAATAAATGATCTACTTCTCATGGTGATTAATCCTATTCAAAAATGTTTTTTTTAATTAAGAGGGCAAGTAAGACAAAATAGAATTCTTACCTTAAATATTAAACTGACAATTATTTGAATAATTTGCTTTGAATATATTTTTATTTTGTATATTTTCACTATGGGTCTTATATGTCTTGTTTCATAATCAAAGTTGCATCACAAATATTGTTTAATATTTAGGTTTATCCAGCTGGGTGTCACAAAGTGAGATAAATCCTGCTCAGCTCAAAACTGAAATCTGCTTGTTTTTCTTCTCTTCTTCATCAGTGCTTAACAATACTTTAAAGTTAATAAAATCCAATTAAAGACCAGAGGAAGCAGATTGTAATGGTTCACATACAATGTCTATTTGTAAATGATTAGCATAAAGAACATTAACGGGCAGGAAGATTTCAAAAGAATGTGTCCTAGGTTGCTAATATACATAATGAACTATCAAACCTAACTCCTAGACATCTTGAAGGCTATTATCTCTTTTTAGATTGTTACTGCATAGCGTGTCCATTATATGAGTATATTGGCTGCGGTCCCACAAAAAATCTGAAATAAAATTGAGTACTTTATTTAGAAGATGGGCCTTTCCTAAAACCACCCTGATGCATTGAGCAAGGTCATTACTATTAACTATTTGGCAGCCATTGGTGTATTGTGTAGATATGGCTCGTAACATCAATTGTATATTCAGCAATCTCCAGTTGCTAACTAGATTAAATAAGAGCCAACGTATTTCACTCCATATGTGGTGCATGGAGATGGTGGATTTTTAAAAACGTGAAATGGCATAGTAGGAAGAATGAAAGTAGCAGTTTTTAAATATTGGAACATTCTTAAGCATGTCTTAGCCTGGGTTCATAATACAAAGGAATTGTATTAATTATACTAAATCAATAGGTGTGAAAATGACATAGTCCAGGTTGGAACAAGGTATAGCTTTCAATCTAGAATTAACCCTTGTTAGTTAAATATCAACAGAGAACCCAGCTTCTAATACACTTTTCAAGTTATTATCCAAGTGGTAGTATAGAAATAGTAAGATGAGCACATATATCCAATCACTTGACTGCCCTGCCTTGGAAGTGAGATATTAAATAAAAATGGATTATTTTTTCAAAAGTTTCAATTAGATGAAAAAAAACCCATACAAGCAGCCATACCTACGTTAGCTATGTATATAGGACTTTTTCATGATTTTCTTTACCTGCAATAAGGAATTATACCCAGTCAATTCCAGTATCAAAACTGGCTTACAATTGGCTTACAAACTATTGAGGTGAACAATTTAGTTTTGCATTTAACATATCGATAGCTAGGATTGTAAAGATAAATGTCATATCCCCAAATCATTGTCAATGTGAATTTAGAAAATCAAAATTGTTATTAATATTTTTAGCCACTCTGTGAGGTAATATGCATTTCCACAGCTATTATTGTCTGCAGTGTTCCAGATATGGAGATGAATATAACTAAAAGAGTTCAGTTTGTGCTTTGATCTTTTTGAAAAATAAAATACATTAATTAGTTAATTTAAACTCAGAGTGGGACCCTTTGAGCCTAGAATATTGAACCTTTTCACAATATTCTAATTTTCTGAGATTGTGGATTTGGGGTTTTCATGNATTTTCTGAGATTGTGGATTTGGGGTTTTCATGAGCTGTAAGCCATAATCATCTCAATTATGACACATCACAGCTTCAACTATCTCTCTTTGTATGTAATGAGTCTATCTCATGTATTAGTTTCATCTTTTAAGCTGCATTACTGAAATAAATGAACTTTTGCACAATATTCTAATTTTTCGAGTTTCACTTCTAATTTCAAACTGCTTCTGCTCAGAGGAACATTGGGTACTCTGAAATCTAAGCGACTGTAAATTTGGAATCACCTTTCTAGTTTCTGGCACCTTAGTTTGGTTGTGTTGTGCTCTCCAAATCCATCCACACATGTGTATTTAGTTTAATAGGTCTTATTAAAATTTACAGATCTCCCTACGCACTTCTCCTACCTACATGTTTAGCCTTTTCTCCCCTTTTTCCAAAAACTTTATTATGTCATCCTGCAAATATCATAAATTATGTGCCATTATATCACTTGTCTTCCTATAATAGGAGTAATTACGGGTCCTTAAATAAAAAACATTTCTAAAATTAAAAATTATACTGTAACGTATTACTTGTTGAGTTGGTCCGACTATCTATCTATCTATCTATCTATCTATCTATGTTTTGCCAGAAATCTACAGATTTTTTTAAAAATAGCACCATACTTCTGAGGAGAATGTTTAGCATGCATTAACATACCCATTTGGAGACTACACTAAGATGAAATAAGAAGCATGCATGCCTGGTGAATGGATTGCAGAAATTTCTATCTGCAAGTCCATTTCTGGAGTGATAGCCAAAATTGTCCATTATAGCAAAAACTAAAGAATCTTGCCACATTGCAAATTTGTGATGGTGTAATATGCACAAGAATATCACATTCAATATATGTGTGAATCAATAATGAATGGCCACTATTTATGATTATCAATGTCTTTATTTGCTACATTATCTCTATTTTCCTTGATCTTTCCTTTTATCTCTTCACCCCCTCCATTGTATATATTTTTGCTGTCAATCCATGCATCTGATGAAGTGGACATAATCCATGAAAGATTATGCTGCAATGAATAATATATGTGTAACAATCTGATGCTATAGCTTTCTACTGTTCCATACTTCCTAATCAGCACATGATGGTAGCTATAATACAAAAGATCTGGAGAACACTTGTTGCCTGTATCAGCACTGTAAACTATTATACTGTAGTGCTTTTAGTTTAGTTAGTCCAGATCATTTTCTTATCTGGCATCCTCTGGGTATGTTGGCCTATAACTTCACCATCACCTTCCTGGATGGGGGTTATATAAATAATCATCTAATATATTCGTGAGGCAACAAGTAAGTAAAGTAAAAAATATATATAGCAATAGCCTTTAGACATATACTGCTTCATAGTGCTTCACAGCAGTCTTTAAGCAGTTTACAGAGTGAGCATATTGCCCTGAAAAATCTGGCTCCTCATTTTACCGACCTTGGAAGCATAGAAGGTTGAGTCAACCTTGAGCCAATCAGGATTGAACTGCTGGCAGTGGGCAGAGTTTGCCTGCAAACTCTGTTTACTGCATTCCAATCACTAACCACTTTTAATAGATGAACCGGCCTAGATATTTGCATTCTGTGGAAGCTGCTTCCCCTTTATTTTATATCTCAGTTAGACCTAATGCTCAACTAAATACTCAGTTGAACCTAATACTACTTTACACTAAGTTGTCATGTCAGTATTTCTTTTTCTTTGAAATTGTGTGCTTTGGAACATCACTCATGACTAGGGTCAAACATTTTTATATCAGAGTCAACAGGAGGTTCTGGCCTAAGGTTTATTAGAAAGGCCAAGTCAAACATTGCAGCTGCGAAAGGTTATTCCAATGTAAACAAATTATCTAAAATCATTTCAAAACATGCATAAATCTTCTCTCTTAGGTCTAGAAAAGGGCAAAGAAAACAATGGTGACAAAATGATTAGAACCAGTATTTCAGTTGGAAATAAAATAGAGAAGGGAATGAACAGTTGCTTGTGGTGAATATTCTGAATTTCTTCTAAAGGAAGTTTGTGTTGAGAGATATCGGGCAAAGAGACCCCTAGTAACTCTGAATTCTACTACTTAAAATTGGGGCTGCAGCATTTAATTCTGGCATTTTAAGTTACATATTTTCTTCTTTTACTCCAAGAAGAATTGCTTCTTCAAAGATGAAGCCCACTGTTGGATATTTCCACATCATCTAAAAATCAAAAGCTACTTTGAGTTTCAAACCTATTTTCAATGAATATACAATCAAAATATTGCTTAAGTGCAATTCCATAGGTCTTTGTTCATGGTTTCATTCCCCCTGTGTTCAAAGATATGTAATCTGAGGACAATAGACAAAAGATTGCAGTTTAACAAGACAAATGCTCTCTGTATTAAAATCTTTTCAATGGATTTGATAAATATTTACATGTTATATTTAAGTTCTGATTTAGGCCACTATGATCATGTAATTATACACAAAGACTTCTTTGTGGTTGGCATGGGAAAGACACAAGTTTTAGAACTCTTATCCACTTCAAACTGCCAAAGATAATCATAGCAAGCCAATAAATTGTATGAAATTGTGAGATGCATCTCCCGTTGTTGTTCTTTAGAAGATACAAGAGAAACCTTCACGCCCTGCTTTGCTAAGTAGGATGGCTAATAGTTGTTCAATTCTGACAAACATGATATGCTAATAAAACTAGGCATGCCTGATCCTGTAAGGTGGTTCCAGGGAGAGGAGAAAACAAAAGAAAGGCCATCTGGTTGGACTCTTTTGTATGTATATTGTCCAGATACTAATGTTTAATGCACTTGTAATTGTAGGCTGTCTCTTTCCAAGGGTCTGATTCTAATTTGGGTAATATTCCTGTTAATAATAACATCTAATTAGAACATCCATTAAAAGTTAGTAACATTAATTTAACGGGGAAAATCTAATAGAATTCTTAGAGTGGTATTGGCATCTTTCCATTAAATTAATGTTACAAACTTTTAAGAGGATTTCTTAAATAGATATCGTTAGTGCTGGGAATTATTAAAGAAATTAAACCAGGCCTTGAATATAAGATGGAAGACTATGAACACAAGAAAAGGTGCCTGATTATTCAACCCTTATCAGAAAGTCTACATTTGGTTCCTAGGCCTCCAGAATCAAACGAAGGACCTGGGAACTGGATCTCCAGAGATTCTGGGCTAGTTCTACTGAACACCAGTCTATATGTAGTAATAACTTCTCCTCTATGAGGAATGAGCAGATATAGCACATATTGCAGAAACCTGGCTAGGTAAAGATGGAGATATATAGTACATGAGCCATGGTGGCACAATTGTTAGAATGCAGTACTGTGGGCTACTTCTGTTCACTGCTGGTTGCCTGCAATTTGGCATTTGAAATCTCACCAGGCTCAAGGTTGACTCAGCCTTCCATCATTCCAAGGTGGGTAAAATGAGGACCCAAATTGTTGGGGGCAATATGCTGACTCTGCAAACTGCTTAGAGAGGGCTGTAAAGCACTGTAAAGTGGTATATAAGTCTTAAAGCCCATGTCACACTGGCCAACGGATGCAAAAAGGACATAGCGGAAGAGCAAATGTGTCTTCCGTTGTTATCCGCGCTCAAAAGGGGCAAAAATTTGCATACCCGGAGCGGATAACACGGACGCGGGGAGGACGCAG
>BHFT01054905.1:1249-14725 GCA_004320025.1 Laticauda laticaudata
TTGGGGGGGGGGGGTAAGAAGTGGCCTCAGAGCAAAGCTGAACCTTCTTTAGGACTGAATCTTCTATTATTCAGTGCAGACTCAGGCAGCAGATTGCAAAAAGGCAGATCTATGAGTGAATCTGTGATTCTTCAAGCAACTCAATCTGCCTGATTTGCCTGATTTTGGTTAAAAGTTGCTTCTTTTTTTTATAAAGAATTTAATTTACACAAATATTTACAATATTTACATACAAGTGATGCCCACCCAGTCACATGACCACCAAGCCACATCCACAAATTAGGCAATGCCCACATAACCAGTTGTTAAGAAATTTGAATCCCACTCCTGTTTGGAACATATGCATAGCCAAGTAGTTTGGGTGTTCTTTATCAGTATATACTGTTTGTATATTTTCTATGGTCAGTTAGTTCTAACAAGTGTCCCAGAAGCTGGGTTTATCACCCCTAGCTATGCAGGTTGGGGGTGAAATTCTTGTTTATTCAAAGCATATGCACTATATATATTTTTGGACTGTATATGTTGTAAAGGAGTAAAGGATTCTATTTTCTCCACAGCTAGACAATAAGAATAGAATCCAGTGGTGCAATTCAACTGATGTAACAACCAGTTCAGTGAGCGTGCGTGCTCTACATTTTAAAAAGCTATTTTAAATCAATTACTTACCTTCTGCTATATCCCTGGTGAGTAAAACAGCTGATGCACAGCAAACCGCTCTGCCACACGAATCAGCTATGTTTAAAAAAAAAACAGGAAATAAAGCACAGGAAAGAGTCGGGGCAGGTGAGTGGGGCCAAATGCTCACCAGAACTACTGGTTCATCTGAACCTGTCCAAACCAGTGGAATCCCACCCCTGATAGAATCTCATTTTTCTGAATTTCATTCTGGGTCCAACAATTAACCCTGGGTTTATTTCCAAAATCACTAGAATTGGAGGCACTATTTTTGGATCTTGGAATCTGAGCTGTATATCCAATCTTTTAGTTTCTATAACTTTCTGCATTGCAAAGATTGTTCAAGATTTAGGGCATGAGTCTAAGTGAACATACAAGGATTGAGAAGTGAACATACAAGGATTGAGACTTCAATGTATTGTGTTCAGAATAAGTACTCTATCACGGAACTATAGCTCTAACCCTGTCCCAATTGAGTTACATTTGGCAGATGTATTATTTTCTATGTAGTGAGATGCAATTTATGGAATATTCTACAATTTTTATTGACTGTAACTTTTCCTCACTATTATTTAATAGTTGCATAATATTTTTTTTTATTCTCAATAGTATTTAATAATAACTTTCTGAGTTTTGGAATGGTGAGACCATAATCCTCATAATCCCTGATTTCTAGCCAGGATGATTGACAATGACAGTTACTACCCTAAGGCTATCAGAAAAGATAGACTGAATCTGACATTGATATTCTGCTAATTAGGACTACATGTCTATACTGTACCCACAAACCTGGGAGTTTATGTCTAAATAGACATATTTAGTTTCAGTTGATACCATTAATGTGTTTAATTATCATTTTATTATGTTTAGCATTTTAAACTGCTGTTAGGTGCTCTGGATACAGAACTTGAGAGCTCTGCCCTTTCATACTCACATCACATTATGTTTGTTTGGAACTTCTGCTGTCTCTTAATTTCACTCTTAAGCAAATGGATCAGTTATATTATAATTAAAAGCACTGACATGAGCAGAATAAAAATGGCTAATTTTAAAGTATTGAATGTCAATTATATATAATATATGGCAATATATTTTGACTACTAAATTAGTTGAACAACAATATGAAAGCAAAATTACAGTGCTCATGGATTTTACTTTTTAAAATCAGCTGAGAAAATGTGAAGCTATGATTGTAACAGGTCCATTAGAAATTATTGCCATTGGCTTTGGAGGCTGCAATTTGTAAACCAGTACTGGGAATTAAATAAAAGACAAGACTTCTAAGTTAGCATTCATTCAAATATTGAGAGCTAACTCAAAATAAATTACAATTACAAATAAATTACAAATGAGAAAAATATTTTATACTGATTCCAATTAAACCAATATAACTTTCAATTAAATAGTAGCACAAAACATTAAATACAGTTTCAGATGAGCAGATTATTCTGTAACCAATCAAAAGGCACATCTGACTAAAATCTATGTGACTTTAAATTCAATATATTCTAATCAACTACTGAAGGACCAGTAGTTAAAATGTTTAAAATGTATAGTTCAAGAATGTATAGAAGACTACAGACTGCCAAATCAATTATTCAGGCATCATAACTTCCCTGATCTAATTTTCAAAGAATCTAGACACCTGCACTGACTGACTGACTAGTTGATAAATGTCAAAACATTTTAACTATTTGTAGAACTCAAAGTGATTTCACTCACAATGTTATAATAAAGGTCAATCGATAAATGTTTAAACTACCTGTGTAATTTTCAGCACAGTCCAGAGGTCGTATTCAGCTGGTTCTGACCAGTTCTGGAGAACCGGTAGCAGAAAATTTGAGTAGTTCAGAATACCACCTCTGACTGGCCTCACCCCATCTATTCTCTGCCTCCCTAATCCTAGCTGATTGGCTGGATTTTCTTTTATTGCCTTACACAGGAGAAAGGAGCTGGAAAGCAGGTTGGTGGGGTGGGGAGAAAATGGGGATTTTACAGTATCCTTCCCCTGGAGTGGGATAGGAATGGAGATTTTACAGTATCCTTCTGCCATGCTCAACAAGCCACACCCACCAAACCACACCACATCCACCAAGCCACCACTGGCGCGGTCCTATGGATGCTCACATGGAAGTAAGCATAAGTGTAGTGCATTGGGATTTTTCCCAGGAAACTGAAAGAAACACAATATAACTTAAATTTCAGAATTAAATATTTAGCATTTTGCCTTTTTTTCCAAAGATAAGAAAAAGCCCAACAACTACAACTATTGGTATAGCTTTCCTTTGATTCCTTTCAGCAACAAATCGTGAAAGAACGCTTTATTAATTCACTGCTTTTCCAAATGGTCATTGCTTTCCATTTTTTTATTTTGATATGTTTTATCTATGTTTTCTACTAAAGTTCAAGAAAAGCTCACAGACAGAGTACCAATGTGCTGTAAAGAATTTCCTCTTTCTATATACTTGACAGAATTTCCTGCATACTCCTGTTTTACTACATGGTGAAAAAGAATTTATCACTAAAATATAGCTCACCTGGAAATTCTTTGCCCTTGTTAAAATAAATATAGAAAAAAATAAAATTATTTTTGTAGAATTGAGAAATGAAATAAAGTTCCATCATAACTCTCTCAATTTGCAATGGAAACATGATTTTGGTCATATAGATGATGTTTTTCAGATTAGTTGGGAGCATTTTCCTGACTTCTTCTACTAATTTTTAAAATGCAGATATTGTTGAAATATTATATTGCTAATGGATGTAATCTGGTCCATGAAAGATTACAATTTTAGGACTTATGTTGCCTGTAATTTTTGTCTCTCCTCCATTAGTGACAAAGATGCTTCACATGTATGCTTAGTTAAAATCCAAAATATGACTTTTAATATTTGTATATGATATATCTAAATATTTTATATTAAATATATGATATTATTATATTTATATCCTCTGGCAAACTAACCATTATGAATAGCTAATTGCAATTAAAATTAATTTAGTTTAAATAAAAGTATTAACAAATAATTTGTCTTCAACTAAGTATCAGTTATCTCCCTTTCTTGGCTTCTTTTTTGACCCAGTTTTGTATATGAGCCAGAGAACATCCTTAATATATTGTAGTTAGATGGTACTTGTCCATTGTTTGCTGAAGAGGTACCATCCTAACCACAATATACTGTATTAGAAATGTGAACATCAAATGGAAAGATGCCAAAGACACTGTCATGGATAGGGTTCATTGCTATAGTGGGATTCAACTAATTTAACAACTGGTTCTCTGCCCTAATGACCAGCTGGGTAGGTGTGACTTGATGGGCATGTGACTCAGTGAGCATGGCCAACTCAATGTCATTCACCCAACTTCTCTTTAACCCTCCTTTCTCAGCCACTTCTTGCCTTGCCCAGCCTCTCCTTGCTGCCTGGCCTTTGGCTCACCTTCTGGCCTCCCACCTGCTCACCTGGCCTTCAGGCTACCCGCTTGGTTGTTAAGTTGCAAGTGAATCTGGTTCCCTGTCATCAGAAGGTCACAAAAGCAGATCGTGTGACTCTGGGATGCCACAATCATAATAAATACAAATTAGTTGCCTTTCTTGCCATGGTTGTTAAATAAGTCAGTTGTTAAGTAAGTTCGGTTACTAATTTAACTGCAGCTGTTAAGTTAGTATCCTAATTATTAGGGAAATCTGGCTTCACTGTTGACTTTGCTTGTCAGAAGGTTGCAAATGGTGACCCCAGGATACTGCAACAATCATAAATACGAGTCAATAGCCAAGCATTTGAATTTTGATCATGTGACCATGGGGATGTTGCAACAGTTGTTAAGTGTGAAAAACTATCATAAGCCCCTTTTTCCACTGACATTGTAACTTTGGTCACTAAATGAACTGTTATAAGTCAAGGACTAGCTGTGTTTCCACTGCTCCTCCCTATATATATACATATCAATTTTACAGAAGACTTTGTTGAAAAAGCACTGCGCAATCTAAAACCATCTCTATCTATTGGACCGGATGGAATATGTGCCTACTTCTCAAAAAAGATACCCACTGCCATAGCAAAACCTCTAAGCATAATCTTTGAAAAATCTTTCAGGAGCAGCTCCTTGCCAAAACTATAGTCACAAACCACGGTCACCCACATCTTCAAAAAGGGAGATTCCAGCCTAGTTGAAAATTACAGACCAATATCTTTATGCTGCATCACCTGTAAAGTCATGGAATCAATTACTTAAGCCAACTATCTCCACCTCTAGAAACCAACAATCTACTCTCTAACAAACAATTTGGTTTTCAGCAAAAAACTACTAAATTAATCTGCAACTATTTACGACTGGCAAAAAACATATGGACTACAACCAACTGTATCAGGCAACAGGCAATACGACGCCAATCTACCATAGACTTCTGTAAAGCCTTTTGATTCAGTGGGAACATGACAAATCACTCCTAAACACTAAAATCTTATGATATCCTTTTTGACCCTCGCGTTCATAGCTGGGATAGAAGACATTCCCTGAGTCAAACTGAGACAACAAATACGTCCCAAAATTGGGAGCGTCTATCACAATCTGTACCTGTCACCGAATGTGTGTCCCAGGCAGTGCTTCTAGACCAACCTCTTTTCATTACTCTGCATAAATGACCTCTGTGACATCATATCAAGAGCATACTGCATTCTCTTTGCAGATTTGCGATATCAAGACAAGTCAATCACTCGACAGCAATACTCTACGTAGCAAAAGACCGCATGCGGACTCATGTGTCAGGATGGTCTCAACACCAAATGGCAGACCTTTTAATCTCAACAAACTCCAATGCTCTGTCCCGCGGACATACCTGGCATTAAAAAAAATCCGAAATAGATCAAGCTCTGATCTAGCATCAAGACCCTTCTTGGAGCGATCCAAACTCTGGATCTCTGGATCATCTTGGCATCGTCCAAACGCATGCCCTAAGATGCTAGCAGTCAGAGCTTGTAACATACACTAGCCAAACAGGGCTTAAGAGTTGTTAACTCTAAATTTTAGGAGCCTTTCTCTCTGGTAATATTCACATCTATATACACTAGCATACGCAAACAAAATATATGCTAGAACGGCAGTATGCTCGAATCACATGGCTCATCAGTCTGAGAACCCACTTTAACATATCGAGGAGCATAACAACACAGTTGAGAAAGTCCAGAGAATTATTTCACATAGAAGACGTTCTCGCACTCCTCTTAAGCGTCGTGTATGTAAGAGATACTTGCCCTTTATGAGCTCGACACTGAAATCTTCTAGACCTAAGAAAATCTAGCGAACTATGCCCGGCCTTTCTCGCTCCGAATCCTATAGTATAGAGTGTATAAAATGCATGACAATTACAATCGTCTATCTTGTCATGAAATACTGCTCAGCGTTTTGCAACTCATAAGACAACACTAGAGCAAGCAATAGCATACAATAACTCCAAGGTTAATTGCACGACAAACTTCGTCTGCAGAAATAACGACGCTTATGCAGCAGGCTAGAGTGGTCAGTATCCTAGTAATACTACTAGACTACCTGGTGGTTTTCCAAACCCACAAAAGAACATTAACCTTAGACTGTGTATGCTACTCATCTGACCTTCACCGCCCGTTTTCAAGAGGTTCTGTGAGGCAGCCTGCTATAGAGGCGCGAGAACCCCACATGCGTACGTCCTCTATGCTTTGTCTTTTATATGTTTTTTTATTTTTCTTATATGTATCCATGTATTCATAACTATGTTTTTACCTATACCTCTTATCTTGTAAGCAATTGACAAATAAAAATAATAAAATAAATGCTGTGCTCTCCCTTCATCTGCAATGGCTGAGCCCCCACTCCCAGCTCCCAATCTCTCCATTCTCTTTTTTTCCCCACTCCTCTCCATCTTCCTGCTATTCTATCTTTTGGGTGATGGCATTGTCACACTTCAGCAGGAGGCCAGGATGCTCCAGCTGCTGGGCTGCCATGGGGGTGGGGGAAGAAAGGGAAGGCCAGGCTGAGGGGCATGGAAAGTGAAGGGAAAGGGGTCAGGGGAGGCCCCATAGACCCTGGACAGTGGGCAAGGAAAGTGGAGAACTTCCCAGGTGGAGTGCAGCCAGCAGTTGCTGCCCAGCATCCAAATTCCCAGCACATCAGGAGCAGACAAGGCACAGCTTCTAGAGTGGGGGGTAGAAGAGAAACCAGAAGCATGCAGCTCTAGCACCATTCAGATGCAGAAGACTTACTGCAACCAGGCCAATTCCCTGGAAAGATTCTCTACACATGATCAGAGGCAAGGCCAGGTATCATGTGTTGAGGCAAGTGGCCAAGGCAGGTAAGGTGAATGGGTGGGCAAGGTGAATGGGTGGGCAAGGCTCAAGCAGGCGAGTAAAGGAGTGGCCAGGTAGGGAGGGGTGCCAGGTATGGGAGGCCAGCCAGTGGTTGGATCAGCCAGTTCGCCAAATTTCACAAAAAATTAGATATCGGTTCTACCAAACTAGTGTAAACTGGCTGAATCCCACCACTGATTCAATGGAAGAAGCTTGCTGTTCTAACCCACTTTGCGTAAAGGGAACCAATAATGATGATAGTACCTGGAATGTTGACATACTGGTAATTGAAACATTAATGTTGTACAGTTGAGGAAGATTTGGAAGATATCTATAATCACTGCCATCACCAAGACATATCAAGTGGAGTAAGGAAAGAAGAGGGAGCAGTGTATGCTCTTGACAGACATTCAGAATACTCCATTATTAATAAAGTTTATGGTGGTAGAACAGGCTTAGAACTTTTATAGACATAGATACAGTAGAACCTCTGGTCATGACCATAATTCGTTCCATAACTTTGATGATTTCTTCATCTTCTAATGTTTCATCTTCAAGAATTTCTGGACCAGGGATCATTTGATCATCACCCAAGTATGTGTTCATGACCAGATTCAAAAATTTTGTGAATTTTTTGGTTGGAATCTGATTTGGTCATGGTTAGAAGCGTTCATGACCAGAGGTTCTGCTGTATAGAACTACAGATATAGAGCTTACCCCATATATTAAAATACTTTCCCAAGGTATATATCTCAAGTCTAAAAGACTTGCCATAGATAGTTTAAGTAATCCTATTGATTAGGTACAAGTTTATGAATATACTGTCATGCATACATATATCTAGAGAATAACAATTCCCCAACCTGGTATCTTCCAAGACAATTCAATTATGATAATTAAAATCCAAACTACCACCAATTCCTGTGATTGCCAATGATGGGATATGTAATCCAGTTCAAGTCTTGAGGGTATCAGGATAGGGATGTTTGTTCAAGAAAGAAGCATTTTAAATGTTCAGATTAGTTAACCAAAAAACCCAACCCCATATAAAATATTCTCAAAGAACCCACTTACTATGAAATGAAAGCTTTGAAATGATTGATATGTTCCATTTTCCTGTTTCTTTGAGCCTCTGAGAGATAAAATCTTTGATGCCTGTTTTTAATGCAAATGCAATGATCTTCTCAATATCTGTCTAGTCTGCTGATGTATCACAGTGTTACTGCTTCGATGGAAAGATTTAGTGGGTTAATAAGCATAAGTGACATCTTGGAATCATAGAACTAAATGCTGCTTATGAAATAAAGCAATATTGTCTAATGAACAGCTTCATTAGTCATTTAAAAGGAGTGTGCCAAATCGATCAGCCTTATTCTGCTTCAATATGGGCACATAAAATACATATAAACTCCACTCATATTTAAGCATAGATGCTTTATAGATGCTCCTCACAGAAGACACATTTTCTAGAATGGTAAACTGAATAACACCCACAATGGAAGTACTTGTCTAACATTCCATTCTAAATAATTTGGAAGCTTTTTGTATAATGAAAATTGATGCTTAAATATTGATATACAGCTTGAATGGAAATACATTTAAGAGATAAATTCAGATAATTCCATGTTGTAGCATGTTGAGTGTGACTTTTCAGCTACATCTGGACTAGTGGCAGCTGTTTACCCTTAATGAGGGCAAAGGTATACAATTGATTGTACTGTATTATTATCCAAGGAATGAATCACAATAGCCTTGGAGCTCTAACCAATGATATGAAATCTGTGACCTTTCAAACATGATGAGGTCATAACTCTTATCATCCCTGATCATGCTTGTGGGTTATGAAAAGTGGTAATTTTACATTTTTAAGATTGTAAATGCCTCAAACCCAATTCTAGCTTCATCAGGTAGACTGTACAGTTAACAGAGAATTTTTAGATATAAAAATTTCACAATATTTCTTTTTTTTTATATCTAAGCATTTTATAAGGATGTTGCCTACATGCGTGAATGTTTCAGATATATGTATTTCAAATTCCTCTTAAGTCTAAAATGCAGTAGATGGAGAAATTAAGTGGCTCCTATACATTCAAATAATTGGTCCACTAATGGGAAAAGATGACTAGAAGGTGATGTAGAAGGTAAAAAGGAAGAAACAGAACTATTTAATTCCTTCTTTGCATCTGTCTTTATGCAAAAGAGAAAAAAAATAACCTACCAAAAGCTGAACAGTGGGAGACAGAACAGGAATGCAGGTCAAAATAAGCAAGAAATTGATAAGAGAACAGCTGTCTGCTTTGGATAATTCAAATCTGCAAGACTAGATAATGAGTTGGCAGTTGTGACATTGGAGCCACTGAATGAAAATATCCTGGAAAAGATAATCAAGCAGTGGATTTCTGAGCATACAGAAAAAAAACAGGGCAATTCCTGAAAGCCAGCATGGGTTTGTTAAAAACAAATCATACCAGACAAACAGTATTGCCTTCTTTGATAAAGTGAATAAATTGGTGGATTAGGGAACACTGTAGATATAATATACTTGAACTTTAGTAAGGCATTTGACAAAGGAGAACACAACCTATTTCTTGGTAAGATAAAACAATACGGCAGTGACAATACCACCACCAGATGAATTCATAGTTGGCTGACCAACCATACTCAGCATATACCCTTCAATAAAGCTACATCTTCAATATCTAGATGAGAATATAGAAGGGGAACTCATCAAATTTGCAGATGAGACCAAGCTGTGAGGAATAGCCAACACTTTGGAAAATAGATTTAAGATTCAGAAGGATCTTGACAGACTTGGGCACTGGCGAGAAAAATAAGGGTAGAAAATCAGATGCATAGGTATAGAATAGGATATTCCTGACTCAGCAGTAGTAGCTGTCAGAGGGATCTAGATATCTGGTGGAGAACTATCTAAGTAAGAGTCAGATGCTTCTGCAGCTGTCAAAAAAGGCAATACAGTTCTAGGCTGCATCAATGGAGGTATTGTTTCAAGATCATGTGAAGTGATAGTACCATTATATACAACACTGTTGAGATCACACTTGGAATATTGTGTCCAGTTTTGATCAAAAAATATGCTGAAGGCCCCAAAAAGAATGCAGAGAAGAACAACAAAGATAAGTTGCTCTTACCATCTGGAGGCTAAATTATACAAAGATCACATAAAGCAGGGGTTTTCAAAGTTGACAGCTTTAAGACATTTGGACTACAACTCCCAGAATTCCTCCTCTAGTTATGTTAGCTCAGGAATTCTGGGAGTTTAAGTCCACAAGTCTTAAACTTACCAAGTTTGAAGACCCTTGACCTAAAGGAACTAGAAAGCATTCCAGGATGATGTTGCAGTCTCCAATCTGAGTCAGTCACCAGGACCAAAAGTTTATTCTTCCAGGCTTTCAGACTCATGCTGGAGTCCATTTTGAGAGAGACACATACTGGAGAGTGAGAAGTTCCTTGAGGATGGGGTCCAGCATGAGTCCAAAAGTTTGGAAGAATAACCTCTGGTCCCAATAAGTGACTCAGATCGGATCCTGGAACTAGGTATGTTTAGCCTAATAAGAGAGTTCTCAGGGGAAACATAATGATAGTCTTCCAATACTTGAAGTCTGTCACAGAGAAGAGGGTACTTATTTATTCTCTACAGCATCTAGGGACAGGACTAGGAACAATAGGTGGAAGCTTATCAGAAGAAAATTCAACCTGGAAATAAGGAGGAATTTTCTGATAGTAAGAATGATTAATTCCCCAGAGCTGTGAGTGTTCCATTACTGGAGGTTTTAAGAAAAGATTGGGCAACCATTTGTCTGAGATGGTATAAGGACTCCTGCCTTGGGCAGGGGATTGAACTAGAAGACCTCCAATGTCTCTTTTTGCCCTAGGATCCTTTGATTCTATTCATTTGCTATTTTAATTGCTGAGTCTGGAATGGATAACTTTTCTGCATTCATGAGATTAACTATATTATAAATACAGTCACAGCACAGTAAATCTCCTTCCTAATTATGTTTTGGATTATCACCTTATATAAATCACAAATTGAAATAACAATTTCTATAAGCAACATTTTCCATGCTGACCTTTCTACCAATTATTTTTTATAATCTACAATATGGAAGTTTACATTAGTGTTTTTTTCTTTGACCATTATTTATATACAGTCACAGCATAATGTGATGCATGCTTGCACAAGAATAAATTTAATGTTGTTTATGAAGTTTATTCTCAGCTAACTGGACAGAAATTCATAACAGTAATTAAATATGACATCTTAAGAGTGCAGAAACTGGTACAGTTAACATCCCAACTTTATTTGCTATACAGATGAGTGTAATAGCCAGTGGCCTACTAGATATCTCCTCCTGTTCAT
The DNA here is from genome assembly GCA_004320025.1 of Laticauda laticaudata. Taxonomy (NCBI): domain Eukaryota; kingdom Metazoa; phylum Chordata; class Lepidosauria; order Squamata; family Elapidae; genus Laticauda; species Laticauda laticaudata. Next base: position 12,627 of record BHFT01054905.1, read on the forward strand.
AAAGGGATGGATTTGCATGCAGAGATCTATTAAGCTACAAAAGTCAGAGAGTGGTGGACTGAACCTACATATCCCACAAACATGGCAGTTCAGAATTCGAAGTCCAAATCACCATTGTTCCTATATAGGAAAGTCATGTTGGGAGTTTGATAAAACTCAGGATTAAGACCAAATGAGTGAAAAAAGGCCAGCTGAAAAGGAGTTTATATAGGAATTTGTTTAAGAGAACAGCATTTGTTTATACCCACTCTATTCTTACTGTGTCACTTGGTTGGCAAAGGGGTTATTTTTCTGTTTCTTTTACAGTACTGAATTTAAAGTTGTTGTAGCCTGTTGGCTGCCAGTAGAGCTAGCAATAGAGTCAAATGAGGAGGAAGTGGAGTGAGAGCCTGGGCCAGCTTCGGAGCTATTGGAAGACTCTGATTAGGAAACAGCATCAGAGGCAGAGGCAGAGCTGGGGCCTTCTACCCTCCCTGAGGTGTCTTTAGGGCCTGAGCTGAGTGAGGTGGAGGAACTGATGGACCCATAACTGGACTCATCCTTAATTTAACAACCAGTTCACCCTGGGTCAAATTGGCTGTCATGGGAGGTGTGGCCCATCCCCATCCTGCAGTTCCACTGCACATGTGGGACAAGTCTTCCATAATGGCCAACCTGACCCTAGGTGAAGCAGTTGTTAAATTATCCCTCTGCTATCAAAGTGGATCCTGGGCACCGCCCTTCAATGGAGAAATGGGCAACAGAGCAGCCAGCATGAGGGAAAGAGAAGGAGCAGAGAGAAGAAATAGGGAAAGCAGCCTTCTCCTTCCCTTGCACCAGCCTTCTGTTGCCTGTTTCTCCATTGCAGTATAGCGCAGCATCCAGGATCCACTTTGATGGGGGTGTGTGTAATTTAATAACCAGTTTGCCTGAAGCATTGCAAACCAGCTGAATCCCACCACTTGGCCCATCCTAGATAAGTGTACGTGCAGAGAGCAAAAGAGAGGAGAACAAAGGAAAACAATAAGCCAGCCCTCAGGGAAAAGTGGGTGTGGATGCTAGCCAGCCCCTCCCTGGCTGAGAAATAAATACTAGGGATGTGGAAGCTGTCATAGATAACCATTTGCTTTTAGGATACAGCAAGAAATTCAGATTTCTTGGCCAGTTCTGTTGGGACTAATTACATTTGATTTTTGTTTATTCATGAGAATAAAAGACTGTTCCTACCCTGTTTGAAAAGAGAGTTGTTTTACTCATGAGTAAGTGGCTTATTATTATTTACTAAAGTTAGGTCAGAACAAAAGTTTCTGGTTTTGAGTTATAGACTGATTTACTCTGCTTATTGTTTGTTTATATTTTTAGTATATGTAAAATGTTTAATTAAAATATACTTTGAGTGATAGAGGCCTTGCCTTTTGGGCCACACTTCTTTTCTTTCATGGGATTTCAAAGCTATTATTGGAATATTTGGACTGGATAGGCAGAATCATTCCTGTAAAACTGATCCCTGATATTCTGGAACTTCATTATATAGATGATAATATATGATAATCTACAGTCTGAATTGTGCCTGGAAGCCTATTGATAACCTTTACAGCAACCTCAAGGGTGGTATAGTTCTGCAATAGAAGATGTCCCCAGCCAGCCTTTTGGGTGCTGTTTTCTATACCACTCATAACTTCCAAGTTGTCTTCAAAGGCAACTCAATCTAAATAGTATTGGCAGTGGTGTATTAACCATTAAGCAGACTAAGCTCGTGCTTAGGGCACCAGGCCCAAAGGGGGCACCACAAAATTTTTAACGTAGCCTAAGCTTGGCTTTATTTGTACAGTAGATACAAAGGAGGGGGGCACCAAGATTTGTCAGTGCTTAGGACACCAGTGAGCCTTAATCTACCACTGGTTATTGGAGTAGCCTAGCCTTGTGTTACATTGGTGGGTCACTGTAGATTCCAAGGCTTCCTGATCCAGAAAGGGCTATAAATATCTTATCAATGAACTTGAGCAAACATTTTCTTGGTCACAGGATACACTTTGTAATCATGTATGTTCCGTCTGGAAAAATGCGAGGTAGACCGGGTTCCAACAACAAAGTCTTTATTTGTTAACACAGTAAAGAAA